>CAUDNR010000791.1:5493-41787 GCA_958430865.1 Entrophospora sp. SA101
ATTTTGTTTTAGTGATTTGATAAAAATGATTTATTTAATTTTGTATTTAGTCGAAACTAATTATTAACTTATTATTATTATTAAGTTAATTTGTTACAAATATACATGATATGGTAATTAGCTAATTACCGTAAATATGTAATACGTAATTAACGTAATTAATTACCACTTTCACTCTTTAAAAACGTATTTACGTAATTAATTACGGGCGACAAATTAATTACTATTGTGAAAATTTTCTATGCAAACCGTTGTTGACACTCATATGCGCTGATTTTGTTTGAACCCCAAAATCCAGTACAGTATGATCATAACGTTATGAATAGTTTATACTAGCAAAAACCCATTGGTTTTGAGGTGGGGCCATTGGTTTGACAGGTTGTTGAATAGTAAAATAGTTTTTTTTAGCGGAGCAAATATTTTTTTTAGGGTTAATTATCATTCTACTGACCAGTTTACACATTAAAAATACTCGTGTTTAACATCAAGACATAATAAGACATAAGGTTTGAAAAAAGGTCCAAAAAACCAAATCGGCTGATATGTATACATGGGATGGTAATTGCATAATTACCCTAAGTACGTAATTATCGTAGTTAATTACCATTTTCCTCTTTAAAACATAATTACGAAATTAATTACCGTATTGCGAGCGATGAAATTAATTACGGGTGACGAAATAAATTATGAATAACAACAAATTAATTATTGGAAATATCATAATACAAGTCACTCCCGTTATAACAACACTCTCCGTACAAACAAAAAATGTCAGTATGACGAGAATGTCATTATAACGGGAGTTCATATAGAAGTCATATGAGAATCATTATCACGTGATTTTGTAATTTTATTTTTATTATATTTTATTTTTATTTCATTCATGTTTTATCAGGAAATTTAAAACTTACACCGGGTCAAAATTGACCAGCATTATACAGAAGTGTTATCAGAGTTTTCCATGGTGCCCAATGTTGGAAATTGAATGCGCGGGTTTGTGTTACATATTGAATTTAGCCAATCAAATTTGTAGAATTTTAACGTTGATTGGCTAAATTCAATATGTAACACAAACCCGCGCACTCAATTTCCAACACTGATGGTGCCGGTCAATCTTGATCCCTGCTTAAGTTTTATTTCCTTATGCTTTTTCAAGAATGAGATTGATTTTGATTGGTTCTCCTATTATACTGACATGTCGTTATAACAGAATAAATTCTATAATTCTAAAAAAAGTTGACAAATTATGTCATTATACTAGTATAACGAGATAAATAATAGATATCATTTAATTTCGTCATTCGTAATTGATTTCGTCACCCGTAATTAATTTCGTAATTACGTATTACGTATCACGTATTAAGTTTTTGGCAAAATAATTACCATCCCATGTATATTTATTTCCTTTTTTTTATTAATAAATAAAAGTTCTTTTACAACAAAGTTTAACGAACATATTACATTAAAAGAAAATCATTGCCAAATTTGGTCACGAGATTCAAAATATTGTAACACGAAAATTATTGTTGCACTTCTGAGCATAACTTTCAAATTTAAAAAATCTATGAAAAAAGAAATTTGAGACATTTTTTTTTTAGATTAATATGTAATAGACTTCCATTTTAAAGCTGAATTGAATGGTGGTGAGTTTTTTAAAATCCAATGTGTGAATCACATAATATTTCAAAAATTTTAACTTTTGAGTATAGATGATCCACACTGTACTCCAGGTATACTCACAATTATTTCAGGCATTTCTCTTTGCTGATCCCCAGCACATCTCAATAAAATTTAGCTCGGGATGAAATTTGGGATAAAAAATGGTTTTATGACCTAAATTTTCAATTACTTCCTGTAAATAAGGTTTTTTTGGTTGGCAAAAATCTTCTTGAGCACCAAGAATATGTCTTGCACAACAGGAAGGGTTTTCATCTATATTTTCTTTTTTACCACAGGAAAGCTGCAAATGTGGTTGCCACAAACCATGTCCCATTAAAATAGTTCTAATTCCCTTTGCATGGCCATTTGAATGCACTAAATTTTGAACTTTTCCATTAAATAAAATGCTTCTTTTAAGTGGTTGCTTACCTCCATCACTTAAATTCATATTATTTACATCAAGAGCATATTTTGCAGGTGAAGCATGGGCAGATGAATTGTCAAAGGCAAATACTGCAATGGCTCCAAGGTGAGTTTTCAAAGATTGGTATTGCATGTTCCACAATCTATAATATAAAATTTTTTTAAATCATTATGTATATACTAAATTAGACACTTAAAAATTTACCTGTTTTATAAGTTGATCCAAATTCCACCATCCATCATTATTTTTTCCTGGGCTAATTATGATACAAGCTTCATGTGGCATGTTATCACCTACCTCTAGTTTTGTTCTTCCAAGAGTCTTAACCATCCAACAGTCTCAGTCACAAAATCACTCACATGTAATGTTCAACCATGACTCTTCTTCATTAAAGGTTGTTCATTAACAGGGTGCCAACCTTCTTTTTTTCCATCATTTGATTCAAAAACAGTTTCATCATGAGCAACCCAAATGTGAAGAGAATCACCTTCTGAAAGATCAGGATCAATCCTTGTGTCCCATTTCATCACCTGTGAATGCTGGCATAAAATTTTCCAAACTATAAAAATATTTCAATAAGTTTTTTTAAATATTAATTTTATATAAAAACAATATCACTTTAACCATTATATCCATTTATTTTTAGCAATTAATGAACCAAAGGATTCTGTGGCTGCTATGATCTTCTCAATGATATTTTTCTCAAGGATAGTCTAGGTGATTTTGAAATCATGCGACGTCTATGTGTCTGGTTTTTACACTGCCATGGTAAGTTAAAATTTTCAGTTTGTGCTTTTTTGATTTTTGTACTCTTTAAAAAAAATCAGTTTTGGCTAAATAATATCTATCAATTAAAAATATACACAATCTTGGTCTAGCAGATAGTTTGGGCAATTAGAAAATTTTTCCAAAAATCATTATTATTATAATTTATAATAATATTAATATAAGAAATTCCATTATATTGAGAGGAATTTTATTATTATTATTAAACCATTCTTGGGCTCAATCTATTAGGTTGAACTGAGATTCACTGTGTAATGTAAATTTAAATTATCAAACAAAAAAATTTAGGAATCCAATTGATTCGAATTGAATCGAATCAAGTAAGGGCGAATAGAATCATTTTAAAATTCGGATCGAATCGAATTCGTTCGAAGCCTTACAAATGACTTATGTATGACCAATCATCAAAAGTCATGTGGTCATAAATTATCATTGGGGAATTCCTGATCAGACTCCCATGTGTTGGAAGATGATCTCGGTCACTTTGGTGCTTTATACGTCACGCCCATCGATCAATCAAAAAAATTTTTTTACTAATCAAAAAATTAAGTATGGTCAAACAGTACATTGTACCTGCTTTAGCAGCAGTAGCTGTATTCACCACATTATACATTACTTTAACTTCAAACAAACAAAAACGTAATCGAATAAAAAAAAAGAAAAAATCCAAACATAAAGAATCAGAAAAGTCTTATGTACATGGTTTGGTCAATCAAGGAAACAATTTATGTTTTTTAAACTCTGTACTTCAAGGTCTTGCATCCTTGAAGAAATTTCTAACATATTTAAGAAATAAAACTTTAAATCCTGAAAGACCTGTTACAAATGCTTTATACACAACACTTGAAAGGCTCAATCAACCTTTAAAATTTCGTCGCTCCTTTGTTGCATCAGATGTCGTATTTGCCATGGAAAACAATCAAACAATTCGACATATTGTTAATAGACAGCAACAAGATGCACATGAACTATTCCAACTTTTGTTGCAATCTTTGAGTTATGAAGATGAAATGAGTCGACGTCCTAAATCGCTTTTAGATCTGGAAATGATACGTTTACTGGCAAATAATGAAAAAATTCCATTATTAATCGGAGAAAAAAATCCTCTTTTTGGATTAACAGCTTGTCGAATTTCTTGTATGAAGTGTGAATATTTTGGTCCAATCAGACATTCAACATTTGATAATATTTCTATTCCACTTCCAAGAGAAAACTCAACAACTTTAGATAAACTTCTTGGAACCTTTGTTGGAATAGATTTTATTAACGAATATAATTGCCCAAGATGTAGTTTACAAGAAACATTATCAACTATTGAAAATCAATTGTCAAAAGTTAAAGTTATTGACAAAAAACTTCTTGAGGATCGTGATTTGATCACAAAGACACTTGAGACAGATATAGACAGAGAAATTGACAATGAACTAAAAGTCGTCAATCTCGTTCATAAAAAATTACCAGCAATTAAACAAACAATTTTTGCAAATCTTCCTCAAGTACTGGTGATTCATCTATCACGATCCATATTTCTTACAAACGGAATTTCTTTGAAAAATTCATGCCGGGTTGAATTTTCTGAAATAGTTGATATGTCAAAATATACAACCATTGGATATTCTGCTACAATGCCAAGTGAACCATTATCCCCTTCATCGCCAATATCTCCTTCACCAATTGCATCACCTGTTTTGGCTGGAATTAATGACGATAATAAATATCAACTCAAGACAGTAATAGTTCATCAAGGAGACCATAGAAATGGCCATTTTGTTACTTATCGCAAACGTGAAGATAGTGTTAACTGGTGGTATCTCTCTGACGAAAGTGTTAAAGAAGTCAGTTTATCTCATGTTCTCTTAGAAGAAGCATATATGCTATTTTATGAAAAATGTTAAATTCAAATAATTTTATTTTCAATCATGAAATATAAAATTCAACATTAATTTTTTCTAAACACTTTAAAGATTTTAATCTTATAAATATAAACTATTTATGTGTATATATTAAAAATCATTTCATTGTAAATATTTCCCATTCTTTTTTAATTAGATCAAACCTATATAATAATAATAAACTGAACGAACATCCATCATCCATCTATATCTTAAAGTTAATAAATATAAAAAATAATTACTAATAATATCCAAAAATCAAACATTATTTTTTGTTTCATTCTCACTTTGTTTAAAATCACCCAACCACATAATTACATGTTCTAAAAAAGGTGGCAATAATAATGGCAAAATGGTTTTTTAATGTTAATTTTTTTAAAAATTATTAAAAAAAATAAATTTCATATATATTTATTTATGAACTGTTAAGCAAACAAACGAACGAATGAAAAAAAGTATAAAATACAAAAGGTTATCATTATTTCTTATTATTATTTACCATTTTATACTATCTTCTTTGTTTCTTTGATTGTGAATAATTTTTAATGATTTGTTGTTGAAGTGAATTTAGTGTGATAAGATAATTTGGATCAAGAATTATATTGTTGTTGTTGTTACTAGTATTATTAATATTTGGTGGATTGTGCAAGAATGAAATCAATGTGTTGATCGAATTCAATGCATCAGTAATAGCTGTTGGTGACGGTGGTTGTTGTTGTTGTTCTCTTATTGGTAATTTAGAAGATGATGATAAGGTTGTTGTTATTGATGGTGAAGAAGAAGAAGAAGAAGAAGCAATTGGTGTTACAGATATAGGTGGAGTTATTGAATGTAACTGCTTTTGCTGTTTGTGTAGCAATTCGTGATGATGATGATGATCGTGAAGCTTTTGATCAAACATGATTTCAATGAAATCATTATCATTTAAAATATCATTATCAAACATGATATATTCCTGAGCAGTCATCAAATCGGTAAAACCCAATTTACTAAATTGATGAATTATTAATTGAAGATGATTTTCTTCTTGCTGAATAAACCAATCAATGAATATGGCGGCATTAATAATTTGATTTTCAGTGGAGTATGATTCTGTCTGGGGGAAAATTCTGGTTTTGATCCAACAATTTTTTATCATATCCACACTTAATAAATTCCATGCTTCGGAACATAATTTAATGGCTTCTATAATTTTTGGTGAATTTACGGGTATACCGAGGTTAGAATGTAGTTCATATGCGTCTATTCTATTTTTTAGAAGAAATCTTCTGTAATTTGCCTTAAAAAGTTTTTAATAAAATTTTTTTAATAAAAATAAAAAATTCAATAATAATAATGATGATGATGATGATGATGATGATGATGATGATAAATACATACTTTAAACGAATTAATAATACCAATATTAGCAGGTTGTAATTGATTAATTGTATTTGTAGAAATATAATGAACCTTTACATTTGTTAGAACAGTAGAATCTTCTATGATATGTACAGGAGTATTGTCAACTAATAAAAGAATATGCTTATTTTTTAATTGCATTTCCTCATTTAATTTAATTAAAAAATCGTTCCAGATTGAAATGTGCATCCAATCATTGTGATTACTGTAATAATTAACAGGAAGATTTGATTTATCAATATCATTGAAGTCTGTGGACGATGATTTGGATTTGTTTATGACAAGAGCTGGTAGTTTAATTGTTCCTGTTGCGTTTGATGTTAATAGAATTGTTACTCGATTTTTTGATTTTTTTATCCCTGTACTGGAAGCAATCTCTGTGATTTCCGTACTACTATCAATATCGCTGCCTTCCACATTCTCTCCTATGCTACCTCCAACAGGAACTCCAACGACGGTGGTTGTGGCAGTTTGAATTGTAATATTATCATTGTGATTAGTATTATTAGTATTAACATTAATACTTGTATTATTATGACAATTGTCATTGTAGTTATCATTATTTAATAAGGATTTGATTGGATCTAAATCCCAATGTAGCACTAAAGGAAATAATTCAATAATAAATTAAAAAAATATTAATTTTAAATTAAACAATAATTTAGAAAATTTATCTTACCAAATTCGTTACAGTTAAAGACATCTTCAAGTGGATAATTTTTAATAATATCTTGTAATTTTTTTCTCTCGAGGTTAATTAATTCTTCAGGTGATCTGCGAATAACTTCGCTGTTTCTAACTATATTACCAACACTAACACCATTACCTACACTATCACTATTAGTACCGTTGTCATCATTATTATTATTATCATTAATGCTAATATTAATATTATTGCGTTTTAAATTATTGTTATTATATTTTTTTAGATTGTGTCTTTTCTTGAAATTTGATACCCAACCATTTGACCCTTTGAAATCGTTAATCCCCAATAATTGAGCAAAACTTTTCGCTTTATCAAGTATAACATCACCTTTGATACTTTTGTTGACAGATGCAGCATGCGACATCCATAGGATGAGGGCGTTTTCAAGCTCAGGATATTTAGCAGTTTTATCTTTTTGTTTCATTGCATCGTTCGAGCTCATGTCCACTTTCAACCATTTCTCCTTTTTTTTCAAAATGTCACATACAGTGTTCTCGGCTATATTACCAAACCTTTTACCAAGTTCTCTATAGGTAATTGAAGGATTTTCTTGATAGAATTCACACAGTTGTTTTTTCTCGCCCCATGATAAAACTTTTCTTTTGTTTTTTGGTTTGTCATTGTTGGAACTTGCTGATTCAAAAATTTTTCTTTTTTTATTATTTTCCGTCATTTTTTTAATAAAATAATAATGATAAAAGTGCAAAGGTATTATATGATGGATGTTTTGATTTGATTGGTTATTCGCTAGTGCGCATGACATGCTCAACATAATTTTCCATATATTTGGTGAATTTTAATTAGTGATCGGCGGGGAAATGTTCAATCGAGCACTTTCCTTTTTTTTATGTGCACATGAGAAAAATCTCCAAATATAATTTTTTTTCTTGTCTACATAGACAAAAAGAAGAGCTTACCATTTGGCCTCCAGGGATTAAAGGTTAAAATAATAAGTGTAGCTAGCATACATAGAAATTTCAAAATTCTTTTACTTTCAATACACAGATTTAATAACTAGTTAATTCGTGATCCACCAGTTAAGGAAAGTTGCAAATTTTTTAAATAATAATAGTAATCGATTTTTTGCCTGCCGTCTGTGAAACATAATATGGGGCCATTTAATAAAAATGGCCAACAAAAATTTGTTGATATATTTATATCAATATGAAAGACATTTGTCATTGAGAAAATTTTGTTGGATCAATGAGTCTTTTCCTTAACTCTGTATTAAGTTTTTTACAAAAAGAAAAAATATATGTTTTGGTATATATATACACACTTTTATGTGTTTATGTGTTATCAAAGATTTAATTAATTAAATTCTTTACGATGTTAAAAGTTTATTTTTTTAATACTTTTTAGATTTTCATCAATATAGCTTATTATTCCTTATTTTTCCTTGGAAGGATGATATTAAAATTCTTTTTTGGAGAATTAAGAGCTATCGAAAGTCAGGTTTGTTACTAAAAAAGTTGAGGTATAAATTAATTTATTGTGAACTATTTATTTATTAATCTATAACATATAATAATATATATATATATTTAGCATATGTATGATAGACTTCTTAACTTTCTTTTATTTAAAGTTGTCTTCGTGGGGGCAATACTTGAACCAAAATGGGAAGAGTGGCTTATATGGACAACATGGTTTACAATTCTTGGTTTCCTGAGAATTTTCAGTATGCTTTGTAGAGACAGATTTGAATATGTGAATATTTTGAAAAATTAAGTCAATTGATTGATTATGAAAAAATTTTGGATTTAAAAATTATCGATTAAATTTTTCTCAATATTATTTAGCTTACATTCTCTCCAAATACTCCAATTCAAGCACATTTACGTATTCTATCATTATTGATCCTAATCCTAATAGTTGATATAATTTGGTTTATTATATGTGTTCGTTCAATGCTGCTATTATTAACTTTTGAGGTTAGTGTAAAATTTGAATTTTAATCAATCCAGTGATCAAGAGAAAAATAAAATATTTATACATATAAATGTGTGTGTTCTCATGATATTATAGTGCTTTACTCTTTTCTTAGACACTGTTCAAACATTGATGAAATATATAATTCATCTTAGAGATCTTTCTCAACAAGGTGTATGGGAGTCTAAAGGGTTGGTTTTATATTACATAGAATTTGTTACAGATACGCTGATACTTGCTGCCACTCTTGGCCATTATTTACATATAATGGTATTGTTTTTACAAAATTTTACATCAAAATTTTTACATTGCTTAATTTACTTTTAATTAATTTTTGGTCTTTTTTTTTTCATTAACTCCATAGCTTTTGCATGGTATTTCATTTACTTTGATAGATGCAGTGTTATTTTTAAATATGAGAAGTGTTTTCAATAATTTAAGGAAGAAAGTTGTTTCATATTATAATTATAGACAAGCTATTTCTAATATGCAAACTAGGTAATCTGATTTTTTATGTTAATTGGCAATCAATTAGGTTAATTTTATCCAAAATTTATACACATTATTAATAACGCTCATTTAGATATCCAAGTGCAACTGAAATTGAATTAAAAGAATATAATGATGATTGTGCAATATGTAGAGATTCAATGGTATCAGCCAAAAAATTACCTTGCGGACATATGTTTCACTTGTATGTATTGATAAATTTTAGTTCAAATTTGTTCCTTTTTGTCTTAATAAAAAAGTTTTAATAATATTTTAATTTAAAAGTTCATGCCTTAGATCATGGTTAGAGCATCACGGTTCATGTCCTACATGCAGAAGATCATTGTTAAAGGGTGACGATTCTACTATGAGACAAGAATTAACGGAACATATACATATGGAGGTTCCATTCCTTTGATTTAATGTCACCACCACTACAAAATAAAGTCGTAAAGCACATCTTTTATTATTTACTATTAAATTTTATGTTCTACATCATAAATTATTTTATTTTATTTAAACATTTAATAGTATAGTTTAATATTTATATTGTAATATATTTATATTTACATGTTTATTTATTTATTTAAAATCAATGTAGATAATAGAAATATCATTCATCATCATATTTATATTTAATAGCAGAGAGTTATTGTTTTTTCAATAAGACCATTTAAATCTTTATCAACAAAAAGATTCTTTTTCATGATTTATATAATTTACATAATTATCAGCACATGTTATTTATTAAAAAATTTCAATAATAGCCGAGAAATTAATCTAAAGTATGGTCATTAAATAATTAATAAACCAAATAATCATTCCTTGTTTATCGTTCACGAAATTCGTAAAAAACTTTTCCCCCGTTTAAACTTAATAATTTTCTTGAAAGATCATTAGCATCTGGTGGAACATTATTACATCCATTTAATACAAGTTCTTTTAAAGTTTTTTGGCATTTTTATACAAAAAAACCTACACCACTTCCTGTTATATTGCAACATGATTTGAGATTTACCAATCTCAAATTGACAAAAAAATTTCCCATAATTCTCAGATTTATCTGTTATATTTGAATTTTCATGAAAATCAATTTCTTCTAATTTTTTGGATAATCTTGATTTACACAAGAATGTTACACCATCATCAATCCCTATCGAACCAAATCTCAAAATTTTCTCACCAAAATTGATATTATGTTCAATGCTTGGTTTGTCAATTGATTGCAATCACTAAGATCCAATATTTACAAGTTTTTGCATGACTTAACTAAACATTCAATACAATAATCAGGCATTTCTGAGCAATTGATTAAGGTAAATTCATGCAAGTTTACACAAGTTGTTGTAAAACTATTAAATTCTTTTTCAAAACTTGCTGCAGAATTATTTGTGTGTTAAAATAAAGCAACTCTTTTCAATTCAGGATAATTAGTTAATTTTGAAAATACTTCTGGTGTGATTACTGAATTACATTTCAGATCATGTTGGATGATCTTTGGGAATAATCCAACCAAATAATTAATTACTGAATATTCTACCATTTCACATCCAGATAAATTAATTGAAGCAACTCCAGTAGCTTTACATTGCAAATCACTAGGATCAAATGCCTCGGTGGTGACACCATTATAACTTGATAGATCCAATGTTTCTAATTTTGAACATGTTGTCAATATTTTTCGAACTGTTCTATTGCCAACACTTGTATCTGACAAATTTAGATGCTTTAGGTTAAGACCAGTAGTATGTATAAACACACAAATTTCTGTATCACTTATTAATGTATTTGACATCAATTCTAAACTTGTCAGTTGATGGCACATTGTTTTCCTGAGTACTTTTAATGAACAATCAGTTAATTTTGGTGATTCACCAAAAAATATCCTTCTAATTGTTATTTTTTCATGTTGTACATGTTGCACATACAAATTTAACAAGTTTGTCGGTTATTTTGACATTGCTATTCACACGAAAATCCAAATCTTACCATAATCTTTTCATTGATATGATATACTCCCGCCATCTTTTTGAAACTGTTGTCAGTCTACAGATATTAGCAAATGTAAGAGAACTAAAAATTTCGAGATTGATTTCATGTGGTTATGTCATATGTGGTACACTGTGTTATCAAAATAAATATATTTTAAAATATATACAGTCAGACCTCCCCATAAATGCGCCCCCCTTGGGACCAAGGGACAGCGTGTATTTACGGAGAGAAGCAATTTCATTGGTTACAAATGATACACAATATGAATTCACTTTTTTTATATTGATATTTTATTAACCAATTTTATTTGTTTGTATATAGCATTATTTTTCTTGCTGTAATAAAAATGAACGTACAGTTTCAAGACCTTTAATGCTTCCTCAAGGCTTAATGTCATCTTCTCAAAATTGTCAGCAGGTACATTCATTTTATTCTTATATATTTCTGCAAGTTCTTTGATTATTTTATCATAATCTGGAACCTCAACTTGCATTTTATGAAAGCATTTAGTGACACAAAGTCATGAAATTGGATTGCATTACTAGTGAACCCTGTTGCTTAATAAAAAAATGAGGAATCATGCCCCAAATATAGTGGGTGTATCCACCGGTAATTAACGAATATTAGGTCTAATGGAGGCTTCTAACCTTAAACATTTTTAATGTTCAAAGATTATACAGTTCATTCTTTCTATAACAAACCTTCCATTTCTGTGCCTCTGTTTGCTAAAGAGAGTTTATTAAGTTGATTATAGTGTGACTTCATTTATAGAAAGTCTGTTGTAAATAGAGAGTTATTGTAAATGAAACAGCAACAAAAAGTTGATGCTTGTGCATCTTTCTTTACCTTATCATCTATTTATTTTTTGAGTAATGGTTAATGTAAAAAGTGAAATAGAACTTTGGAAGGGTAGGATTATTCGGTTTAACATAAAGAATAATAATTTTTATTCATCTTTCCACTATATAGATAATATAAATAAATGCTGCAAAGATATTTTTTAAATTTTATTCGTATCTGTTCTTATTGAGATTTGTAGTAACCAATTAACCAATAAAAAAAATAATTCAATTAATTTAATTAATTTGCATCATTCATTGATCGATTTCGGTGAACACCAAATTGATAATTTATAAGATAAGATCAAATGATTGATTTTTTACAATGTTATCTAATCAAAATTTTATATAAAGCAATTTAAATGGCGTAAAAAAAACGTGTATTAAAATAAATAACTCATCTAGATAATATTTTTGTTGTGATTGATACAACCAATCAAAAAAATTTTTACATATATATAAATAGATAAATCATTCTTAAAATAATAAAATAACAATAATTATAAAAAAATGCAGTTCAAGAATGCAATTTACGTTACAGGAGCAGATAGTCGAATTGGTTAGTTTTATATAAAATTGATTTTAGCACTCTCGCAATAATAGTTTTATTAACAATAAATTATAAATTGTTTATTAGGTTCTTCTATAGTAGATAGTCTTGTAGAAATGCAAAATCTTTACCTACATTTACAAAAAATATCAGTATATGCTGGGATAAGTCATCAAACAATTCGATCTTCTACTATATTAGAGAAGAAAGGGACTATTGCAGTAGAGGTTGATCCAGTAAATAAACCAGAAGCCGTAATACATGCTTTAAATAATGTGTCCAAATTATTATTGTTGGTTGATCCACTTGGTGGTGAAATCACTCGTAATGATGCATTTACATTTGCAAAAGGGTAAATATAAATTTTTGGGGGATAAGAATTCTTTTATTTTCAAATAATAGCATAATAATCAAACAATTATTATTATTTTAGCTATATAAATGCTGCAAAAGAAGCAAACGTTGAACATATTGTATTTCCAACACCATTCACCAAATTGGATACACCATACTCACCACCACTTACACCGATTGAAGAAGAGAATGATAATGATAATGAAATAATTAATAATAAGAATAGATCTTATAGAAGTCAATTTGAATCTATTGAATCTTTGCTCAAGGAAACTTTTCAACCATCACAAATCACAATATTAAGATATCCTGGTGTATTGCATCAACATTTATTATACTTTGCCAAATATATTATTGAACAATCAACAATCCCACTGATAGACAATCCACAAATGACTTTTGAATGTTGTGATATCAACGATGTTGCTAGATCATGCTGTCACATACTTTACTGTCCTACACAAAGGCATGGAGGGAAGGAGTACAAAATAACCGGCCCAAACTTACTCACTATTGATGAAATTGGATCAAAAGCATCATTAGGTCTCGGTTGCGATATTAAGATAAAATTGATGCCTGTCAATCAATTAAGGCAAGTATTAATGGACTTGACTGCTGATGACAAACTAGCTGCTTATTTGTTGGAATTATGGGGTTTGCAAGGTTATTTGGGAATTTCTCGTAAATTACAAGTAACAAGAGATCTCGAACTTATAACAGGTGGTAGTGGTTCAAACCTAAGAGAATTCTTTGAAAACAATAAAATTGCATTCAACCAACAAGAATAGGTACAAGAAGAATAATAGCAACAATAACCATTAGAATAATATTAACATTAATTAGTTTGATGATACATTTTACAAAATATTATATATAGATTTATATTATTTAGATTAATAATTATAATAATAACATTTTAATAATAGCTAATATATCTTTAGTTTTTTTTATCTAGATATTTTATTGATGAATATTTTGTAAAATTGATAAAACCATGCATTTGTACATATTCCCTATAATATATTTACATATAAAACAATTTATAATACAAACTATAATAAATATATAAATACACATATTTATTAATTTCATATATAAGATAGTTTGAAATAATGATTTTACTTATAGATAAAGGTGCTGCTCTTCAATTGAGAGTAAGGTTTCCGGCCGAAACTCTCTCAATTAGTAGCCGAAATTGCCAAAACACTTTGGGCAAAAATTACTTTTTTTATAAGCTCAAACTATTTTTTGTTATTAGCCGAAATTGGGCGAAATTACTTTAGTTAAAATAAGTTGATTGGTATAGTTTTTTAATGTTCATGTTTAAAAAAATATTGAGAAGCCCAAATTGCCCAAACTAGTTTGGGCTTTGAGAAAACAGTTTGGACCAGAAACCTTAACTGAGAGTTTTAAAAACACCAGAAGATCCGAATTATTATTAGATATAAAGGTGGATGATGATGACTAAAACAAAATTTTATAATGTTTAGTGTAAAAACAAGAAAAATAATTTGAAACAACAGGTTTGATATTTATTTAATTAAACTTTGATAAATAACTTTTTTAAATATCTTGCTTAAAGATAAGGTCCAGACCATTAGAAGATGGATGATATTTGTCAAGCATATTACTAGTTATATGCATTTTTATTATTCTTAAATATCCAATTAAACTAAAAAGAACAACAAAACTCACCACCTATGATCTGTATGATCTGTACATCAATATGTATTAGCAATAATAATAAGCATTTGTAATGTGTATATTTAAGTGTTAGATGCTATTTTTTTTGTAAAATTACATGCTTCCATTGTTAAATTGAAATATTAATACATTTATTTCACTTTTTATTGTAGGATGTTGCATGGATGTCCTACTGAAAACTCTAATATCAGTGAAGTATGAGATGAGTTGAGGATGGTAGTAGAAGTCAAATAACAAGATAACAATATGTCTCCATCTACTCTATATATACTATTTGTTCTATATACCTATTCTTTGTGGAAGTTATATCATAATTTTCTTTTTACTTTAAACAAAAACGTGAGAGTTTCCTGTAATTTTACTTGGTATTTTGTGAAAATATACAGTTCATTCTCTCTACAATGAACCTTCCACCCATATATGTGCCTTTTTTCATTATAAAGTGTGTTTACTAAGATGTCCGTTATGGAGGGAGAAATTAATTAAAAAAAAAAAAGAATCAGGGACAAAAAGGGAAGTTCGTTATATAGATTTTACTTAGTGTTCGTTATAGAGAGAGTGAACTGTAGCCTGTTTATTTTATTATTTGTCAATTTTTGTTTGCTAAGGAATGTCATAGAAGAAAGTACTAAATCTTGTCTAATATTAATTATTGGAGATAAGATAATGTTTACGTCTTTTATTAATCCCGCAAATTTTCATGTAACTTATTATTATGTTCTCATGAATGTGTATGCATGTAAAATTTTCACGTTTCTGCTAAATATATTAATTTTTCAACTAAAGAAAAACGAACTTCGATTAATCATCTAAAAACCAAATTTTACGAATTGTTTTAACTGACACTTCAACACCATTGAATCCAATAAATTTTCTTTGAATCTCTTCCGCAGAATTGCAATTGTTTTTAGTGCGATTTTTTTTAAAGTTTTTTGTTCACTAACATTTAACGCATTGGGATGACCACTTTAAGTTTTCGGCATTTTTATAATGTCTAATGATATCATAAACTGTGATTTTTGGAAGTTTAAGCATCTTTACAATTTTATTAAGAATGCTGCCACCTAATTTATGACCCAAAGGTTTTCCATGTTCAGCTATTCCGAATTTTTTTGGCATTTTTTTTTTGTTTTTAATAACAAATTTTCTACCAATGATAAAAGCACAAAGTTTTCTTAGAACAAATTTAATTGAAGTTTGTTTTCCTTTGGTTTGAAAATTATTATAAATAATAGAAATGTGAGGTTTTTACATACATATTAGTTAGAACATAAGCTACATGATGATAATATTTTTAATTTTTTTTTATTAGTTAAAAACGTGGTTCGGATATTTTCTTCCAGGCAAATTTCTTATGAACAACAGTTCTAAGCAGGGACGGAATTTCCGGTTTCCTTTTTTTTTTCAGTATTAGTAAATATTAATCATGAAACTAATGCGTGACATCCATTTAATATAGATAAATTCATAAATTCATGTTATGTTTAAGAATGATAAATATCTCACGTCACTCACAACTATTATTGGATGGTTTTTCCAAGGAGCTAAGTCTCAAGAATATCCTTCTCTCTCACCAGAATTTATTTAGTACTCATCTTGATTAACAATGTTTATTATATATTTATATATTGGAACAATTAAATAAATTAAATCTATTTAAAATATTTTAGAAAATAATAAAATCAAAGCTGATGAATTGATGAATAATAATAATGCAAAATCTAATTTAATAATATTTGATGAACTTGTCTTTGGAACTTTTCCATCTAAAAAAATAATAATAATGATTAGATTAGAGATTATTATAAAATTAACTCTCACTCCTCATTTGTCTTCCTCCAAAAGATCACTTACTTGTAAAGTCTGCACCACATTTATTTCCCAAAATGGATTTAACGCTAGCTACTGGAGTGGCAAATCGTTTAGTCCTATCAGGATTAGCATCTTGATAATTGAAAAAAGTGTTTGCAATTGCTTTATTGCAAGTTGTACAAACAACATCTGTTGGCAGCTGGTTAAAACTATCCAATGCTGAATCAAATGAATTGACATTAGTAATATTTTTCTCATAATTTTTTAACTTATCAATAGTTTCAATAAAACAATATCCATTAGTTGAATTTTTGAGACATGCTGAATCTCTAATTGGTGAATAATAGGTGAAGAGAAAATCAATTGCCAATACTTCTGGAACTTGGTTTGTCAAGTCAGTTGTACATCCTTTTTCAATGTTGTTCTGAATGGTTGTGATTAAATTGTCAGAACATTTATCAGCAGCACACAGTTTATCAGCTCCTTTAACTAATGTGCCATAGGTATCATTTTTACCAGAGGGTGCTAACGATGCAAGTGGTATACAAGCATTAAGTTCTTTGTTACTTATCAGTGGTGTTAATACCTGGGTACATGCATCAGAAATTTTCGAAAATTGTGATTGAGCTGATGTTAAAGTTATAACAATAAGTAATAAATTAAATGTAAAGCATTTTATTAATTTCATGGTTTCTTCTTTAATTGATTGATGATTATTAAATGAGAGGAATGGTATTTTTAATTTTTAATTAAAAAAAATTTTTTTATATATAAAAAGGAAAGAAAATAATTTTCCTGGAAATGAATTTTTAATTGTATTTAAATATTTTCTTGAAAAAGTATTTTATATTTGTTTATTATTATTAATATTTCGTCGTTGTTGATTTTCATTCTTGCAAAAATGGAATAGACACATGCCCAATCATTGATTTAATAATTATAATAATAATAATAATAAAGGAATACAACAATTTAATTTGTAAAAAGGATGCATTTAATAAATTACATGTTAACTTCTTTGTACACCAAGCTTTTTATTACTACTATTACTATCATTGAATGTTTTTTTCCAGGGATCTGAACTGATCGTCACGGTTTATTATTACTAACTAATATTAATGTATACAAACGTTATAATGTCGTACAGAATATTAATATGTTGTTGTTATCCATATGTTAGCTATTACTATTTATTCACTTAGTCATAAGATTTCCTTTTCTAAAGGGCACACACAAGACGCAATTGTAGGAAAGTAAACTGCAAAATTAACTCTGTCAAGGGCCTATTACTATAAAAAAAATAAAACACGGAAAAGATACGGAATAAACCGTATTAGTATTAGTATGGAAAATACGGAATTTTAGATAATAAACAACACGTATTAGTATCAGTATTACTATTATTGGTACGGAAAGTATTGTAATATGCAAATTTTGTATTAATATTAGTATCAAAAGTTACTAATACTAATACTAATACGGGAATAATACTGAATAAAACGTATTTTGTTTAATGGTAAAACGTATTTTTTTAGTTATTGAAAATTATAAAAATAAAAATTTTTATTTTTTTAATAAAATACAAATAAAAATTAAAGCGGTCAAAAGTTGAAATTAAAAGTCGAAATGGTTGAAAAACTTTAAACTGCCATAACTCGGTCAATATCTGGCTGTTTTAGATAAAACAACTATCATTCAAATTCTCTCAATGAGGTGTCTAATTTATAAAATTTAGATCACTTATTAGTGAGATATTTTTGTTTACTATATATCTCATCATTTATTGATGCTATGAACATTAAAACACCATTATTCGAATTGTCTTTATGAGACTATTCGAATAAGCCGTGTTTCATTAAAGTTGGATCACTGGTTCTCATGTGATATGGCATAATTTTGATCATTTCGACTTCATGTTATAGTATGAATGTGTGAAACAATTAATAATCAAATATAAGATTGTAGTCTTCTCCTCATATTTATCTGCCAACTCTTTAATTGAGGCTTGATGTATTGGATCATCTGAAAATATAACAAGATAGTATGTAATAAAAAAAACAATGTGATTTAATAAATATTAAATATTATAAGATATAAATATAATGTATGCAATTAATAATAATGTCATGAAAAAATGATTTCATAAACAGTTAAATATAAAAAATACATATTTATTCACCGACTCCAATATGTTTTTTGTTTAATTTTTGTTCAAATCAAATCATCTAAAATATAATGATAAGATCATTATCAGTATGCAGTAAATAATGATATCGTGTAAAAATGATTTAAATATAAAAAATACAATTTTCGCCACATATTTATTCACCAACTCTAAGTTATCATCCGATTACAGGGGGGTTTGAATCACTAAAAATACAGGAACAAGATGAGCATATAATAAAGAGTAAGATCAAATAATTAATAGTTAATATTAAATATGAAAAATTAACCTTAATACAGTGTGTAATGTAATAAGCCATCGAATTTACTTAACATACAGGTGGATCTTTTCAATTGGAGACGAATCCAGAAATGCATTAAATAATTAGAATAATAAATAAGAAGAAAGTATATTAAATAACATTATGTTGTACTACTATAATTATACCACTACCATCCATGTATTTCTTTGTCTGCATATTTTGAGGAAAGTTAAAATAGCTGTTTTCTGCTTTTGCTGGTTCTAGAAAGCTCTCTAATTGAATTATCTGCATACGGTGCAGATCATCTATAATCATTAATTGCTTATAGTAAATAGTAACTTCAAAATACTATATAAAACAAAAAAAATTATATCATTTTAAAAAATTTAACCGATAAGTTTTATTGTTCATGACTCAAGCTTCAAAACTTATCGGCTGGTTTTTTCCTAAACTGAAAATTGGCCGAGCCTTAGCATTTTGAAAATTCCGAATTTGTTATATATACACTTGAGAGACCAAGTAAATTTCGTGTCATATGCGATTTGACTCGCATTCAATTTTGTCACACTTCAGAAATGTGACAATTTAATAATTTTATTATTATTATTGTCACTATAAACGCAAAAAAGTAAGATTATAATTATTTTTATTCCTTATATCATATAAATAACTCTAAAAAATATATTATCCCGAGAAAAAGAGAAAAAAACTTCACTCTCCCTATCTATATAATAATATTAAATAATGTCTCGCTATAACAAAATTCTTTTATTATTATTATTATTAATTTTTCTCTACAACATATATCTCTCTATTACCATAGTAATGGTGAAAAAATACATATAGGATTGATAGATCATTATATTTCGTTATAGAAAAAATGAACTTAATATGAATTATTATACATGCCCTCCAAAAAGTATTCGGACGATGTTTTTCGATGATTACGCAAAAATTCCACATAACGAAAGTACATAAAATTTATGTCATTATATGGCTTAGTTCTGACGATTATACATATAAAATCTCATTTTTCGACCATTCCTTTATGATTTTTAATTAAAAAAAAATGAACACCAAATAAATCGCGAGGCTTATTTTTGTGATTTTTCAATAATTTTATGTTTCTCGAAATTTTATATCATAAAATTAAAATTTAACAGTTTGTATTTTAGGTTCTCATAAAAAAATGACTAAAACTTCATGTTCTTGTCACGTGTGAAAGTTTTGTTATTCAAATAAACTGAGTACCAATAAAATTGATTAGATCAAAAAAAAAAAATCACGAAAATTTTTTTTGATTTTTAAAAATGGCAAAAAAGAAAAATTCAGAATTAACTGAAGTTGAACGAGGAAAAATTTTAGGCGTAAGAATAAGTAGTAGTTCTCTTGCAAAAATTGCAAAGACATTTAATATTCCAAAGTCTACAGTTCATGATACTATCAAACATTATGAGAATGTAGAGAATTTAAAAAGTGCACCAAGAAGTGGCCGCCCAAAGTTGTTGAAAGTTGAAGATCAAAAAATTTTAAAAGAAATTGCATTAAAAGAAAACTGTAGTTCTTTAGAGGAAATTCAAAAATGGTTTGCAGAAGTTAATGGTGGTGTTAAGGTATCAAAAGATACAATTCGCACAAATTTACATGAACTTGGGATTTTTTCCAAAATTGCTGCAAACAAGCCCTTGTTAAAAAGTCAACAAAGAGAGAACAGGTTGAAGTGGTGTATGCAAAGAAGAAATTGGACAGTAAGACAATGGAAAGCAATTATTTGGAGTGATGAGTCACGTTTCAAAATTTTTAGAAGTGATGGTCCAACTCGAGTTTGGCGAAAAGATGGTGAATGTTACAAAATTAAGAATATTAGGCCAACTGTTAAACATGGTGGTGGTAGTGTAATGGTGTGGGGATGTTTTTCTGGTAAAGGGTTGGGACCTTTGGTTAAGTTGGACGGAAAGATGAACCATAGGGATTATATTGAAATTTTTGGATAAAAATCTGGTTCCATTGATCACAATACAATTTCGTAGTAGAGGTTACAAATTTCAAGATGACAATGCACCAGTACATATAGCAAGAAACATACAAAATTGGATAAAAGAAAAGAAAAGAAATGTATTATCTGATTGGCCATCTCAATCACCCGATCTTAATCCAATTGAGCATTTATGGAGTGAATTGGAACAGAGACTGAAAAGACGAGAAAATTATCCAAAAAATGCAAGAATAATGGTCTCAAATCCCTCAAAGTGTATTAAATAACCTTATTGAAAGTATGCCGAGAAGGATTGAAGCATGTATTTCTAATAACGGGTGGCCAACGGAATATTGATATTTTTTTTAAAAAATTAAAAAATTTGAAATGATCACCATTAAAATAAAATTTTATAATTTATATGTAGAATCGTCAGAACTAAGCCATACAATGACACAAATTTTATGCACTTTCGTTATGTGGAATTTTGCGTAATCATCGAAAAACATCGTCCGAATACTTTTTGGAGGGCAGTGTATATGTATTATAAATAGTTATATAAAACATCTCAAATAAAGTATTTTATTATTTTTTTTAATAAAAATATTGTTTTTACTTATGTCGTTTTGGAAATTAAAGTTCAAAAAAGACTTTTAAAGCAATGTAAGAACCAATTTAAAATCAATTTTAAAACCGATTTAACTCCAACTTAACTCTGGTCGCAATGAAATGAAAAAAAATTTCTGTGGTAAAATTAATAGGATAATCATATGTTAAATAACATTTTTATCAAGGTATCACATAATTTACTTATTGAAATGAGTCAATCAAATCCGCCCACACGAACAACTTTTTTTTTTCATAGAATATTTTCTACAACATGCATTTGATTTATTTATTTCCTTTTTTTTTTTTTTTATTAATAATAAAAGTTCTTTACAACAAAAAAAAGTAACGAACATATTACATTAAAAGAAAATCATTACCAAATTTAGTCGTGAGATTCAAAACACGAAAATTATTGTTGCACTTTAAAAAATCTATGAAAAGAAAATTTGAGACAAATTTTTTTTTAGATTAATAGACACCCTTTTCAAAATTGAATTGAATGGTGGTGGGTTTTTTAAAAATCCAATGTGTGGATCCTATAATATTTCAAAAATTTTAACTTTTGAGTATAGATGATCCGCACTGTATTAAATATATGAAAAAACTGAGTAAAAAAAAATGTTATTAACGTTATATATAATAATAAATGTTTATTTCGAGGAAAGTTAAAATAGCTGTTTTCTGCTTTTGCTGATTTATAGAAAGATCTCTCATAGAATTATCTAACCATACTACATATTACAGTATTAAATATATAAAAAAAAAATTCGAGTTAAAAAATGTTATGGTGCACGTCATCTATAAACGTCAATACAGGTCACACTCTTTATAACGGTCCACACTCTATAACGAACTGAGAATCGAGTCCCAATTTTTATTATCATTATACGAATTTGGGTTGGGTAACCATTCAATTATGATGACCCGTGCAGACCTCTATGTTGTACTATGGTAAATCATTTATAAAATTATACATAAAGCGAAGTTTCTTTAGGTGGCGCGCCGAACAGGTCAAAGGTTAAGTAAATGCCATAGTTAATTGTGACATTTACTTAACCTTTTGACCTGTTCGGCGCTCCATGATACAGTCAAACCTTGTCACAGCGGATTATAATTAAATTCTTGTCATGGCGGATTTTTAAAATTCTTACTTCACATATAAAAACATATAAAAATCCGTTGTGGCAAGATTAGTAATCTTGCCACAACGGATTTTAAATAAATTTTCTTATATGTCCCGTTCATCCGCTGTGACAAGGTTTGACTGTAAAGCGATATTATTCGTCTTATCAAGTTATATTTAATATATGTGGAACCATATCTTAATCATTTAAGTGAAACAATAGAAACATTCGTCTTATTGAGTTGATTTTATTAATAAAATGAGGAAACTATAAAAACTTCGTTATTATTATAACAAAAATTCGTTTTATTTATCGACAAATTTAATTAAGTTTATTGGCCAGATTTTTATTAGGCAAAATTTTGTTTTGATTTTTATCAATCGTATACAATAATAATAACTGTATAATGTGAACAGAATTAAAAAATTCAATATTAATACATACACGTGAGAATGATTTTATTATTCCCATTACTATTTCGTTCTTATTCGCATGTTATGCTTTTAATGCGCCAATTACGTTCGAGGCAATTTAATCTTTAAAAGAAATCTTCTATTTTGATGAATTTATACATAGGTAAACTCGATAAGTCAGCCGCGAATGGCTGAGTATGTTTGGCTGACTTATCGAGACTGTCTTACAGAGAGAGCACGTGACATATTTTTTTTTTGAATTTTATTATTATAAAATTAACAAAATAAATAATAAAACAGAAAAAAATTTTTTTTCTAAATAAATAAATGTATTTTGCGCAATACAAACAAGAATATTCTTTCTAAATTATCAGGCAATAAATTATTATTATACAATCAATGATGATACAAAAATGAATTAATAAAATATCGTGACAAGTCATAAAATTTCTATAAATAAATAAAAAAAAATCATACGTTACTAAAAGTAGTAATGATGATCTTTTATTTGATGAAAATGTCACGTGAGGATGACTTATCCTAAAAAGAGGGATTGGCTGACTTACAACTTAACGCGACTTTATATAGGTTGGCTGACTTATCAAGGGATTTTAAATAGGGAAAAAAAGGGCTGACAAATTTTGGCCGAGTTAGGCCAAAGCCGACTTATCGAGTCTACCTATGTAGTAATAAATATTTAGCAATATGCCCATCTACATATTATGTTATATGTGTTATATTATTTAAAATGATAAAAATGACATGTTGCATTTACCTCTAAACAGTTTCATATTATACCAAAAAAAAAGTTAACTTTTTAAGTTCAATTCTTAATTTTTTGTAAAAATTGAATTTGTAAATAATATTTTTAATTTAACTTACCTGTAATATTATCAGGTTCCTTGTTTCTTTTATATACTGTTAAGTTTGCTGATTCTTTTTAATGTTTAAATTCCGTACATGTTATTAAAATATATACATATATTATTATTATATATATTCTAAACCTCTTTATTATAAAATTCATTCATAATATTGCTATTGGAAAACGTTTGATCAGGTTTGATCAGGACATGGAGTATGATAAAGAAACTTGAAATTTACGTGCCTATGGAAAAAAAATTTTTTTTAATAGGATGATTATTGTAGTAATTGTGTAACAATTTTTGGAAAATGAATCGACATTTGAAAATTCCGTTATGTTAAGGTCTCCTGCTATGCTAAATAAATATCAGTCTTAATCTACATTTTACCCATTAAAAAAAAATTTTTTTATAATACAAAAATGTCTGCAAAGAAATTAGGAACACTTGTAGTTATAGCTGTAAGAGCTGTAAGTTATCTTTCTTTGTTAATATTAAAATTTATTTTGATTTTCACAATCTAAAAAACCTATTTTTTTAAAAGAGAAATTTAATATCTCGTGAAGTATTTGGTAAAGGAAATCCTTATGCAACATTTCGTATAGGAGATAAAGAAGAAAAAATACCACCACATAAAAAAGGAGGGCAGCGTCCAGAATGGGATAAAGAAGTTCGTTTTGAGCTTTTCGATGTTTCACACCACAAAAAGATGATAGTTAAAGTTTTTAGTGATAAACTTATTGGAGACACAACTATTGATCTAGATAAAGTCCTCACTAATGGTGAATGGGATGGTAATTGTTAAATTGTCACATATTATATATATTTATTATATATTTATAAAATTTTCTTTGATTTATTATTAGAGTGGCATGAAATTAGATATCGTAATAAATATGTAGGAGAAATTCGTCTTGAAATGACATTTTACACAACAGGAGTTTCAGCACCACCACAATACAAATCTTTTAAAAAAAAAGGACCATCACCATCGCCATCGCCATCGCCATCGCCATCACCATCGCCATCACCATCACCACCACCCTCTATTGATCAACCAACAACATCTCAACCTTTAATCAATAACAATTATAGTAATCAACCTGTTCCTTTAATGAATAGCACTCAATATATTTCATCATCATTGAACAATAATAATAGCATTCCATCTATTCCTCCAAACAATAATATTAACAACAACAATCAATATCCTCTTCAAATCAATACTAATAATACTAATAATAGCAATCAATATATTCCCCAAATTAATAACAATAACAACAATCAACATTTTCCCCAAATTAATAACAATAACAGCAATCAATATCCTCTTCAATTTGACAATAACCAATACTCTTCTCCACTTAATTATAATAGTAATCAGTATATTCATACTAATATCAATAATCAATATCCTCCACCAATCATTAATAATCAATATGTACCAATTTCATTAAATAATCCAACTTATCCAACTAATACATCACCAACCTATCCACCAATGAATTTGAGATCATCACTGCCACCACAACCACAACAACAAAACCCTATGCAATATATTCAATATATTTCACCGCCATCTATTCAACAACAGCAATCATTGTTACTTAATAATAATAATAATAATGGCCAATATCCTCAAACCTCACAAAATTATCCTCCAAATAATAATTCTTTTCAAAATGGTGGTTATTCCCAAAATTTTTCATCACAATCACCAACATCAACAGTAAGATCTAATTCATCAATACTTAATGAATCATTTCCTATTCCTATCCCTATTCCAAATCCTAATCCTGCTCCAACTGGTAATCCGACTTTTGGAACTTATCAATATCAACAACCACAAAATAATTATTTAGGAGGTTACCCCCCACAGCAACAACAGCCTCCACCACCACAAAATAATTTTTATCCACCATCAGCTCAATATAATCAAGTCTATTCACCAAATATAAATAATCCTTGTCCATCTTATTATAATACATAAAATTTTAAATTTTTATTATTACTAATATTATTTTTTTTTGTAAATTACTTTTTTTTTTATTAAGATTGTAAATTTCATTATTTATTTATTTGATATTGTTGATTTATTATTCTATCTATTATATATTATTATTTATTCCCAAGGTAATTTGTAGAAAAATAAATTTGAATAATTTTTTGGACAATAATTTAATAAAGATGAAAGTTTTGGATTTGTAATATGATATGAATGACTATTATAAAAAAATTGAAGCAATGAATCATTTATGATAATAATTAAATATAAATAATAACTATTATTATTAAATTATAAATAAATATATAATTTTTAAACTTTTACCTTCTTCTAAATGGATTTCTCAATAATTTTTTCTTCTGTAATTTATCATGACATCCATATAAGTCTTTTTGAAATGGTATCAAAGAATTTATATTCTTATATATAATATATATTTTAGTTGATTCTGAATATAAATATAAATATAATATAATCAAAGTTATTAATTGATTACCTCACCAGCCTCTGAATCTAATAAATTGTTCTCAGGATCAATCCCAATATAGTTAAACCTTTCTAATGGAAATTTAATTGCAAGCCTATGTAAATTAATAAATCTTGTAGATTTAAATTTAAATCCTATTATTGTAATTTTATTTGGATAATTTCCTGTGAATTCATAAAATCTACATATAGAAAATATTAAATTTTCATATGAATCTTTTGCATATTCCTCAGTTGTAATCCGAGAAAATAATGAATAATAATAATTATCATCATCATTATTGAAATTATTATTTTTGTAAATTATTCTAGCAATTTCCTAAACCAATAAATAAAATCAATTGTTAAATAACAACAACAATAATAATAATAACAATAATAATATTTTTTCATTTCCTAAATTTTTACCCAATAACTTTGTGATTCTGTCTTTGGACCTGCTGTAAACCTTGTTTGACCACTTATTAAATAATATATTTATAATGATTTATTTACTATATAAAGATAAATTATATATATGCATATAAAACAATTTGCTAATGTATTAAACATTTACCCACTAAAAATTAGCAAAGATTCATTATTTTTACCAAGCAATTCCAATCCTCTTTCAATGTGTTTCATAAAAGTTTTAACATGATCAATATTTCTTTGATAATCTTCTAAAATCCAATTGTCCAAATCTTCTAAATCATCTTTGATATTGCCATTACTAACTCTTCCTCCTAGATAAATTGAATGACCTGGTATTATAATTAAATCTTTTAATTCAGGTTTTGGAGGATTTGGTAAAATTAAATTAAATGAATAAATATCATTAATCTCATTATTATAATTATAATTTTCTTGCTGTTGTAAATTTGAAATATAAAAATAATAAATATTTATTATTGTTATCATTATTAATAAAAAACCTCCTAATATTAAAAGTTGTTTAAATTTTTTATTTTTATTAAATGTTTGTTGCTGTTGATTTTCTACTTCAGATATTATATCTGAATTATGTAAAGATAGTGAAAGATTTTTAGGGTTTTTTGAACGCATTTTAATACTAATAATTAATATCAAGTCCTCAATTTGAAATCGAAATTATGTGAAATTGAAATCTGAATGTGCATAATATTATTACAATTATTATAATAGGAAATTTTTTCTTCAAAAGTACAAAGGTACATGTATCACTCCAATTTTGATTTCCAAATTTGGAAAGATAACTGACAGTTGGGTAGGTGGGTATTCATTCATTTTAATTTTAACAGGACCGGCTTATAGCATTAGGTGTATTAAAGAGTTAGACCTTTCAGAAAAGAAAAAAAATACTTGGTTCAAAAAAGTGCTTGTTTTGTGAACTATTGGCCAAAAGCACGGTTTATTTAGGAAGATCTTATTAAAAAGACCAAGTATCATCTTATCAATGTAAAAAAAGTGAAAAAGATTTTAAACCGGCTGGCACGGTAGGATCCAATTTGCCACCGAATACTCTTTTCATTGAATAAGAGGAAGTCAGCACCTGGAAAAGTAGCTGACATTATTAAACAATTATAACCTGCCTTAATCATTTCGAATTGGAGAGACTGATAGCCCGCATCATTAAATTGGGCCTCGTCAAAAACAACAACAATAGTGTCTTCTTTGGTTTAACTTTTTGCTCCTCCCCCGGATCCAAACTCCACCCGTAATTAATTTCGTCGCCTGTAATACGTAATTAATTTCGTAATTACGTCTTTAAAGAGGGAAAATGGTGATAATTATGTACAGTCAAACCTCGTCACAGCGGAACTCGCCGCAGCGGATTTAAATATTGTCATATTAATAAATTTATTCCACAACGTTAACGGATTTTTGATGGGGATGGGTCTTTCTACAGCGGATTCACGTGACATGTAAATTATGAAATTTTATACAAATTACCAACATTGATAAAATAAATAATCAATAGATTATTTTTAATCAAAGGTCAGTATTAAAATAAAGCAATAAAAACAAACAATTTTATCCAAAGGTTTATGAGTAACAAACTTTCTAAAATAAATTATTTATCCGAATGTGTGCAAGTAATAAAATTTTCTAAGTTTCTAAAATAAACCAACGATTGATAGTAAAGTCAATTAGATTTAAAGCATTTAAATCATTGAAAAGAAAAATGGAAAAACTAATACAACCAAATATTACAACAAATAATTTTAATTTCCGCATGTATTCATTTATTTCTGTATTTTTAGATTTTTCCACAGTGGGATTTCTTGTCGTAGCGTATTTTTTTTGGCTGGAAGCTGTGGCGAGGTTTGACTAAAAAAAAAATTTTGTCGATCATGATCATCGCCATAGTGGATTTCTTGTGACATATGGGACATGTCACAGCAAAAACCACCTCTGGGACTTTCTAACCAAAATTGATTTTTTTGCATAATAATAAACTATAACATAAGTATTATAATTGGTGAAAATATTAAACCCTATTTACATAATAAAAAAAAGAGAACTGGGTGACAAAGAATTTCTTTTTTATATGTTTAAATAGTGTGTAACGTAGTTGAATAAGGTGATACCGCAAAATGATCTACAAGTCTCAGAGGTGGTTTTTGCTGTGACATGTCCCATATATTAATATGGATTTTAAAAAATATCTGGTAAATCGAACTTATTATCATTATTATTATTAAAATACGAAAAATCCGTTAAATCCGTAATAACAATAATAATTATTGTTATTATTATTATAGAAAAATTTGGTTTTTGAAATTTTATCCGCTAAACCCCAAATGACTATAGATAGAATCAAATTTTAATATTTGACATGTGACACCATTATCCTAATTTTGTTCAAAAAAAAAAAAGATCAAAATGAGTGATTTAGAAAATGAAATTCTTGAACTTATTGGAGGTGAAGGAAAAACTTCAACTGAAGCTGCTACCTCTACTTCTACTTCTAGTAGATCAGAAAAAAGAGTAAAAACTAAAAGAAAAAAAGTATTGTGTGTAGCAGATAGATGTGTGCATTGTTGAAAAGTCGTCCACATGCATTTTGTAATACTTATTATTATATACATCTAGATCTCGTCGTGGTAATTATTCCGAAGAGGATGGTGATGCTAATAATAATAAATCTGAATCATTTGGACCAGATTTATATCATGATGATGTTGACAGAGAAAGGTATCTGTAGCTAGTAATTATACTATATACATCATTTTCACTAATATTTAATTGACAAATTAATAAACTATTTGTTTAGGTTAGAAAATTTACCAGAGTTAGAAAGAGAACAAATTCTTGCATCAAGAGCTGAAAAAGTATATTTATTTGATTTATGATTCATACACATCAAGATAAAAATAGTTATTTATTTAATTGATTGATTTTAGAGACAACATAATATGGATTTAAATGTTATAAAAAATTTATATGATGAAGATGATGTAATTGAAGAAGAAGCTGGTAGTTCAAAAAGAAGTATGTTTTTATATTATCAATATATATATATATATATATTATTCATCAAATATTTATTTACTTATTGATGATAGGATCATCAAGAAAAAAGAAAGATTTACAAAAAGCAGATTTGGTGGAATTGAAAAGAAGACGTGCAGAAAAAGGGAAAATGAGACAAATTGTGAATATCATAGTAAATAAATAGTAATTTGAATCAATTATTATTGTTATTAAGTTGTATTTGTTTAATATTTATTTATAGGGATCTGAAAGTCCAGAACCAGGAGAACATATTTCACAGGATGACAATGATGATGATGATGATGATGATGATGATGATGATGAAAGTGAAAATGATGCTCTTTCAAGTGATGATTCAAATGATAAATCTCACAATGATGTAAATAAATAATATAATCATAATATTTTTTCAAGGTCATTCCCATTCTCATTCTCATTCACATCAAATCATTTAGGATATTAAAATAGAAGATTTAAGGAAAATCCAGATCACACGTTCTCAAGTTGCTAAATGGATGTTTACTCAATATTTTGTCAAGACTGTTATAGGAAGTTTTGTAAGGTTAAATATAGGAAATAAAGATGGAAGACAAATTTATCGCATTTGTGAAGTAATTGGTAAGCAGTATAAAACTCACAATCATTATTTTATTACAAAAAGTGTAACCTCATTTTTTATCAATGTTCACATTAACAATAATATACATGTAAATGTATTTTATAGGAGTCGAAGAAGTATCAACACCATATTTTATTGAGAAATCTATTACTAATAAAGTTTTTCTATTAAAACATGCAGAAGCAGTAAAACAATTCAATATTCAAAATATTTCAAATAATTATTTTGATCAAGTATAGAATTAAAAAGTTTTGTCATATATAATTATATATAATTATTTATTTAATTAAACCATTCATCCATTTGTTCATTTAGGGTGAATTTGATCGTTGGCGAATAACAATGAAAGTTGCCAAGTTACGAATGCCTTCTTTTGAAGATATTCAAAAGAAACAGTTACAGATAAAAGATGCAAATGAACATAATCTTACACATCAGGAAGTTGATGAAATGGTTAAAATCAAGAAAGAATTGAGGAATTCTACATTTTTGTTAGAAAAATCTGAATCATCATCACCTTTACAAAAAGAATCATCATTGTCATCAATAAAACAACAAGAAGGAAAAAATCTCAAATCAATTGATATATTTAATAAGACATTGCCAATTTTAGAAACTGGTAGAATTGCTGTTAAAAAAAGAAGTTATTTAGAGGAAATGGAAGAACAACAAAGAGAAGAGGAAAGGAGAAAAAGAAGATTAAGAGGTAGATATATATTTTATTAATTATTGATTATTTATTTATCCAATCACTAATAATAATAAATCATTCATCTAATAATTAATTTTATACATATGTATATATAATTTTTACTAATTAACTAATTATATGACAAAAAAAAATCAAGAAAAAATACCCAGGAAAAATTTGGATTCAATATTACATGATGATACACTTAATATAAAACTTGAACCGACAGATCCTAATTATAGGTTTCAAAAAGCCATCAATAGAAAGATGAAAAAACTAGAAACATTACTTTATAGTGCTGATATTGATATGAGACTTGTACCTGATCCTAGATATGAAATAGTTAGAGAATTTGTAGAAACAGAATATGAAAAAAAATATGAAAATTTTCGAAGAACAGTCCTACCACCTTTACCAAGTTCTGCTTATAATAATAATCATTATGATGTTGGTGAACAAATAGAATTTTGATTAATCTTTTCTATGTGCTTGTTGGTATTTTTCATAATCTGTTTAATATAATATTATTATAAAAAAATTTCAGGATTGAATATTTATTTCCTTATTTCATAATGATAATAATTAACTTTCAATTCCGAAATAACCAATTCACCTTTCTAATAAATTTGTAATTAAATATTTTGCCGGCCCAATTTTAAACTGAATTTAAATAAAACTGTAAAATCGGATTTAAATAAAACCACAAACCAGGACCTTGGTCTAAAAAACTGAATAATCCAATTGAAAACAGTTATTTATATTACATACAAAACTCATGTCGGAGTTTAAATCACCAAGCTTGAGCACAAATTTGGCATTCAATTGAAAAATAATGAAACAAAATAATTTAATTTAGAACTTGAATTAGGTAGATTTAAATCAAGAAATTTAATTTATACATTTTATTGTTTTTATATACTTTAGTACATTAGATCATCATTATTTATTTATTAAGATTTAAATAATCAAAGTTTTTATTTTTGAAATCGTAGAGATCTGCAATTTTAGATCACGTGAATTTGTTATAGAGAGTGTTGATTTATATTGCGAGTGTCAATCTGAGTTACCTAGTTATTAGGCAAGTTTTAATATCAACACATGTCTGATTTTCCTAGAACCTCCAATTTATAGTCGATTTGTTATCTTACAACCCTAAGTCTGGATAGCTTCCCTATGGCACATGTCTAGTTTTCCAAATTTATAACCAAAAACTCTTTTGTCATACAACCCTAAGTCTGGACAAAGATCCTTTTCTATTGGTGTAGCTGGTATATTCCAAAGGCATCCTCTTGAGGTATGACTTAATAATTAAAATCCTGAATTTTCCCTGCAATCAGCAAAGGCTTCTCTCTACCAGTTTATTTTATCTATTATTCCGATAGTATTATTAAAAAGAATTTTTGTATAAAGTTACAAGGTTTTTAACAAAATTCCCTTTTTTAACTCATTTATTTTTTGAAATCTTGGACCCAGTGACCCAGCTTTTAGAATATTGTTGAGTAAATGTGGCAAATAAACAGTATAAGGTGTTAACAGTTAGTTTTTGTGTTTTATCCAAAAAAATTAAAAATATATTTTAAAAAACAAATTCCTAGTGCATAACTTTCTTTGATTTTAAAAATAACACACTTTGAACAATTTGACTGATTATTAGTGATTATTGAGTGATTACAAAAGAAAAAATTGAATAGCATTTATTTCAATTATTATAATTTAAAATTTTTTTTTGTTTACATATTATGGAAGCATCACATAAACTCATTTGCAACATATATGAATTGATCAATGAGGGGGTCAAATTTTTCCAGAATCGATTCCATATTGAGTAAAATACCTGACTGTAATTTGGACTATGGTGCCGATCATCTAAACACATCAATGCTGCGCCAAATGGTAAAATTTTTATACGAAAATCATTCCTTTTATGGAACCAGTTTTTAACTCAAATCTATTTCTTTTTTTTGTTAAAATGCCTAAACAGAATAAAAGAAATCAGCATTTATAAAAGGCTTGTGAAACTAAAAAAATATTAAACCCATTATAGATGAATATATTGATAAGGAGGTGTTTGAAAATGAATTCAGATTGACACAAACATTTTGAATGAATTAGATGTAAATGAACCTGGATTAGAAATCAAAGAGTTGATCTGTCAATACATTGAATCTGATGATGACTGGAGAGATTTATCTTAACTACAGAATTAGAATCTTGGGAAGGTTTACAACAAACTGTGTCACTGGCTCTTAATCCTATTTCTCTCTGTAAAATTCATAAATTTGCAAGAAGATGTTATAGGTTATGAGTGCCTATAAGATGGGACTTTCTGGTAAAGCTGCTATTTTTGCAGTTAAAAAGTATCACTTCATAGAAGAGTTCCCGAATCTGTTTTAGTGGAATTTCACAAGTCATGACTATCACGTGACACTTCTTTATATCATGAAAATATTCTTTAAATAGAGTAATGATCAGCAGGGTTGGCATTTTTAGGTGTCCAATTAAATTTTATTTGGATTTGTCCTGTCCAATTGTCCAAATGCCGCAGTAACTATTAGTCCAAATTACCTAATACAGTAAATTGGACACAAATTGGACAATCGGACAAGGGGTATTTGGACAGATTTGCCAACACTGCCTACATGTGCGTACATTCTGATTGGGTCAACATAAAAGTAGAAGAATCTTCAATGTCAGTCATAAATGAGTCACACCGATAACAATAGCCAGGCAATTCAGAACTGGCGCTATTTCCTTTAACTTTTATTGGTTTACTTTTTTCGTTATCGAGTCTCAGTTATATATTATATAGTAAAATTTAAAAGGTCGGACTCTCTTTTTATTGGTCAATTTATTAATTTGTCGGTAAAATCGCGTGATAATATTTTTGAAAACGCGGTTTTATTAATGGGTCATGTTTCTAAAAGTAAAACAAAAATCAAAGAGAAAATTTCTAACGGTTTGTTTGGTAGGAAAAAGCATAAAATTGATACTGAAGTTGCTAACTTATTATTATTTCGGACTCTGACGCAGTCATTGTCATCACCATATTATTATTATTATTATTTCGGAGAAACAAATAAAATCCGTTGGTTAATATTAATGAAAAATTTCCTTGGGAGAAAACAAATAAAAATCCATTGATTTTTAAAAAAATCGAAATTGTAAATAACCTTTCTTCTAGACTTGAAACCCTCCGATTGATTTTTGATCTGGGATAAATGAGAAAAAGAAGCTTTTTTTTTTTAATTAAGGAAAAAAAGCTTGGTTGATTTTTTTAACGATTGAAATTCGTAAATAACAATCATTATCACGAAGATTCTTCTTTGCGAAGGATCTTGTTTTTTAATTAGGAAGAAAAAATCTTGGTTATTTTTTTAACAGTCGAAATTTGTAAAGCTTATTCTTCTGTATGAAAAAAAATTCTAATCGTCTGAGATTGATGAATGAATAAACAAACCAATTTGCCTCTTGAATATTTTTTGCTCGCTTGCTTTTTATCTAGTATTAATAATTTTGAATTTGATTATTCGACAATAAACAGCTTTAATATTAATAATAAAATTTCTTTGATTGTTCGAAAAAAAATCCCCAATTCACCTCTAGAACATTTTTACTCATTCACTTTGTCTAGTATTCACCAACTTGATTATTCGATAATAAACAACTTAATAATTCTTTATTATTCGAAAAGGTAAATAAAAAATCCAAATTCGCCTCAAACATTTTTTATTCGCTTGCTTTTTGTCTAGTATAACAAAAAAAAAAATACATCTTATCATCAATTATGTTCATAAAGTCGGTTAGCGAAACACGTACAGTGACTGGGATGGCTGTATGCCTCGTGAAGTCCAGAAATATGTGGAGGTCAATTACAAAGCATTCAGAGTGAATAACTATGATCCATATAATAGAAAAAAAAACAGGCTAATGTCTATTGTGGACAAATTTCAGTTTGCTTCCGGTCAACTTGTAGAAAAATGTTGTAAGTTTTAACATTTAATGGCATACCAGCGTTGAGGTATCAATTTCCGTTTTACTCTTACGGTGCATAGGCTTAGGTCCTAACACTACAATTAACTATAGATCATAATATGTTTATGCCAGGATAAATCTACGTGGGAATGAGTCGAACTTCTTCCTGGAAGTCATTGGATATTTTATCTTTGATTTGACTGCTTGAGAGTAGATGTCAATGTCATAAACGAATATAAAAGATTAAATTTCTTAAATCAAAATGATGTGCAAGACTTGATTGTTATTATGCGTATCGAACCAATGAATTTTCTAACAAGTGGATTTTTGACAATGAAGGATCTAAAAATGTTATTTCAATGGTTTTTATTGTATAATTTTCGGATGTTCCTATTTCACTAGCCGATTCTCTAATTTAAATTTAATTGATTGTCCCTATACTTTTGTCCAGGAAGTGTATATAGTTTTTAATTAAAATATCTCCAACCAATAGTTGGACAAATTTTAGATCCTAAAAGTTCCTTTAGATTAATCATACTTGTCACACCAGTCACTCATACACCAGACCCACAAACATTTGATATATAACACTTGTATTCAATTGATTCTAACGAAATTATCACTTTACTCATTAATATCTAACATGTAAATGTATATAAATCTGTTAATAATTATAATTATAATAAATAATATAAATATTTACCCTCTCTTATCAATGTCAATGCACATCCACCACCTCTGGTTCCAGTAAGTTTTGAGTGTAATTTATAATCTGCTGTGATTTCACATATTTTATCATGTGAACAGTGTCCATTGGCAAGATGATGATTTATATCAATAAATTCTTAATAATGACATATATATTGTTAGGCAGATAGATATGTTTGAATATTTCCTTACAAAAAAAATCAAATACCTCAGTCTTATCATAGAATTCACTAATATCTAATTTTAATTCGATGTGGCTTATTAACATAACTTAATACATTATAATAAAACCAAAAAAAATAAAGATTTATTGAGATTCAATACCAATTTTATCAAACTTTTCAAGAATCTCCTTTGAAAATACACTGACATTTTCAATTGCATCTAAAATTGTATCAATAATTTGT
>CAUDNR010000791.1:48111-58244 GCA_958430865.1 Entrophospora sp. SA101
TTTTTGGATAATCTTGATTTACACAAGAATGTTACACCATCATATAATACCTTTGCACTTTTATCATTATTATTTTATTAAAAAAATGACGGAAAATAATAAAAAAAGAAAAATTTTTGAATCAGCAAGTTCCAACAATGACAAACCAAAAAACAAAAGAAAAGTTTTATCATGGGGCGAGAAAAAACAACTGTGTGAATTCTATCAAGAAAATCCTTCAATTACCTATAGAGAACTTGGTAAAAGGTTTGGTAATATAGCCGAGAACACTGTATGTGACATTTTGAAAAAAAAGGAGAAATGGTTGAAAGTGGACATGAGCTCGAACGATGCAATGAAACAAAAAGATAAAACTGCTAAATATCCTGAGCTTGAAAACGCCCTCATCCTATGGATGTCGCATGCTGCATCTGTCAACAAAAGTATCAAAGGTGATGTTATACTTGATAAAGCGAAAAGTTTTGCTCAATTATTGGGGATTAACGATTTCAAAGGGTCAAATGGTTGGGTATCAAATTTCAAGAAAAGACACAATCTAAAAAAATATAATAACAATAATTTAAAACGCAATAATATTAATATTAGCATTAATGATAATAATAATAATGATGACAACGGTACTAATAGTGATAGTGTAGGTAATGGTGTTAGTGTTGGTAATATAGTTAGAAACAGCGAAGTTATTCGCAGATCACCTGAAGAATTAATTAACCTCGAGAGAAAAAAATTACAAGATATTATTAAAAATTATCCACTTGAAGATGTCTTTAACTGTAACGAATTTGGTAAGATAAATTTTCTAAATTATTGTTTAATTTAAAATTAATATTTTTTTAATTTATTATTGAATTATTTCCTTTAGTGCTACATTGGGATTTAGATCCAATCAAATCCTTATTAAATAATGATAACTACAATGACAATTGTCATAATAATACAAGTATTAATGTTAATACTAATAATACTAATCACAATGATAATATTACAATTCAAACTGCCACCACCATGTTTAACAGTTGGCCTAATATTCTTAATTTTGTAACATTCACCATCTTTTCGCCAAACTCGAGTTGGACCATCACTTCTAAAAATTTTGAAACGTGACTCATCACTCCAAATAATTGCTTTCCATTGTCTTACTGTCCAATTTCTTCTTTGCATACACCACTTCAACCTGTTCTCTCTTTGTTGACTTTTTAACAAGGGCTTGTTTGCAGCAATTTTGGAAAAAATCCCAAGTTCATGTAAATTTGTGCGAATTGTATCTTTTGATACCTTAACACCACCATTAACTTCTGCAAACCATTTTTGAATTTCCTCTAAAGAACTACAGTTTTCTTTTAATGCAATTTCTTTTAAAATTTTTTGATCTTCAACTTTCAACAACTTTGGGCGGCCACTTCTTGGTGCACTTTTTAAATTCTCTACATTCTCATAATGTTTGATAGTATCATGAACTGTAGACTTTGGAATATTAAATGTCTTTGCAATTTTTGCAAGAGAACTACTACTTATTCTTACGCCTAAAATTTTTCCTCGTTCAACTTCAGTTAATTCTGAATTTTTCTTTTTTGCCATTTTTAAAAATCAAAAAAAATTTTCGTGATTTTTTTTTTTTGATCTAATCAATTTTATTGGTACTCAGTTTATTTGAATAACAAAACTTTCACACGTGACAAGAACATGAAGTTTTAGTCATTTTTTTATGAGAACCTAAAATACAAACTGTTAAATTTTAATTTTATGATATAAAATTTCGAGAAACATAAAATTATTGAAAAATCACAAAAATAAGCCTCGCGATTTATTTGGTGTTCATTTTTTTTTAATTAAAAATCATAAAGGAATGGTCGAAAAATGAGATTTTATATGTATAATCGTCAGAACTAAGCCATATAATGACATAAATTTTATGTACTTTCGTTATGTGGAATTTTTGCGTAATCATCGAAAAACATCGTCCGAATACTTTTTGGAGGGCATGTATAATAATTCATATTAAGTTCATTTTTTCTATAACGAAATATAATGATCTATCAATCCTATATGTATTTTTTCACCATTACTATGGTAATAGAGAGATATATGTTGTAGAGAAAAATTAATAATAATAATAATAAAAGAATTTTGTTATAGCGAGACATTATTTAATATTATTATATAGATAGGGAGAGTGAAGTTTTTTTCTCTTTTTCTCGGGATAATATATTTTTTAGAGTTATTTATATGATATAAGGAATAAAAATAATTATAATCTTACTTTTTTGCGTTTATAGTGACAATAATAATAATAAAATTATTAAATTGTCACATTTCTGAAGTGTGACAAAATTGAATGCGAGTCAAATCGCATATGACACGAAATTTACTTGGTCTCTCAAGTGTATATATAACAAATTCGGAATTTTCAAAATGCTAAGGCTCGGCCAATTTTCAGTTTAGGAAAAAACCAGCCGATAAGTTTTGAAGCTTGAGTCATGAACAATAAAACTTATCGGTTAAATTTTTTAAAATGATATAATTTTTTTTGTTTTATATAGTATTTTGAAGTTACTATTTACTATAAGCAATTAATGATTATAGATGATCTGCACCGTATGCAGATAATTCAATTAGAGAGCTTTCTAGAACCAGCAAAAGCAGAAAACAGCTATTTTAACTTTCCTCAAAATATGCAGACAAAGAAATACATGGATGGTAGTGGTATAATTATAGTAGTACAACATAATGTTATTTAATATACTTTCTTCTTATTTATTATTCTAATTATTTAATGCATTTCTGGATTCGTCTCCAATTGAAAAGATCCACCTGTATGTTAAGTAAATTCGATGGCTTATTACATTACACACTGTATTAAGGTTAATTTTTCATATTTAATATTAACTATTAATTATTTGATCTTACTCTTTATTATATGCTCATCTTGTTCCTGTATTTTTAGTGATTCAAACCCCCCTGTAATCGGATGATAACTTAGAGTTGGTGAATAAATATGTGGCGAAAATTGTATTTTTTATATTTAAATCATTTTTACACGATATCATTATTTACTGCATACTGATAATGATCTTATCATTATATTTTAGATGATTTGATTTGAACAAAAATTAAACAAAAAACATATTGGAGTCGGTGAATAAATATGTATTTTTTATATTTAACTGTTTATGAAATCATTTTTTCATGACATTATTATTAATTGCATACATTATATTTATATCTTATAATATTTAATATTTATTAAATCACATTGTTTTTTTTATTACATACTATCTTGTTATATTTTCAGATGATCCAATACATCAAGCCTCAATTAAAGAGTTGGCAGATAAATATGAGGAGAAGACTACAATCTTATATTTGATTATTAATTGTTTCACACATTCATACTATAACATGAAGTCGAAATGATCAAAATTATGCCATATCACATGAGAACCAGTGATCCAACTTTAATGAAACACGGCTTATTCGAATAGTCTCATAAAGACAATTCGAATAATGGTGTTTTAATGTTCATAGCATCAATAAATGATGAGATATATAGTAAACAAAAATATCTCACTAATAAGTGATCTAAATTTTATAAATTAGACACCTCATTGAGAGAATTTGAATGATAGTTGTTTTATCTAAAACAGCCAGATATTGACCGAGTTATGGCAGTTTAAAGTTTTTCAACCATTTCGACTTTTAATTTCAACTTTTGACCGCTTTAATTTTTATTTGTATTTTATTAAAAAAATAAAAATTTTTATTTTTATAATTTTCAATAACTAAAAAAATACGTTTTACCATTAAACAAAATACGTTTTATTCAGTATTATTCCCGTATTAGTATTAGTATTAGTAACTTTTGATACTAATATTAATACAAAATTTGCATATTACAATACTTTCCGTACCAATAATAGTAATACTGATACTAATACGTGTTGTTTATTATCTAAAATTCCGTATTTTCCATACTAATACTAATACGGTTTATTCCGTATCTTTTCCGTGTTTTATTTTTTTTATAGTAATAGGCCCTTGACAGAGTTAATTTTGCAGTTTACTTTCCTACAATTGCGTCTTGTGTGTGCCCTTTAGAAAAGGAAATCTTATGACTAAGTGAATAAATAGTAATAGCTAACATATGGATAACAACAACATATTAATATTCTGTACGACATTATAACGTTTGTATACATTAATATTAGTTAGTAATAATAAACCGTGACGATCAGTTCAGATCCCTGGAAAAAAACATTCAATGATAGTAATAGTAGTAATAAAAAGCTTGGTGTACAAAGAAGTTAACATGTAATTTATTAAATGCATCCTTTTTACAAATTAAATTGTTGTATTCCTTTATTATTATTATTATTATAATTATTAAATCAATGATTGGGCATGTGTCTATTCCATTTTTGCAAGAATGAAAATCAACAACGACGAAATATTAATAATAATAAACAAATATAAAATACTTTTTCAAGAAAATATTTAAATACAATTAAAAATTCATTTCCAGGAAAATTATTTTCTTTCCTTTTTATATATAAAAAAATTTTTTTTAATTAAAAATTAAAAATACCATTCCTCTCATTTAATAATCATCAATCAATTAAAGAAGAAACCATGAAATTAATAAAATGCTTTACATTTAATTTATTACTTATTGTTATAACTTTAACATCAGCTCAATCACAATTTTCGAAAATTTCTGATGCATGTACCCAGGTATTAACACCACTGATAAGTAACAAAGAACTTAATGCTTGTATACCACTTGCATCGTTAGCACCCTCTGGTAAAAATGATACCTATGGCACATTAGTTAAAGGAGCTGATAAACTGTGTGCTGCTGATAAATGTTCTGACAATTTAATCACAACCATTCAGAACAACATTGAAAAAGGATGTACAACTGACTTGACAAACCAAGTTCCAGAAGTATTGGCAATTGATTTTCTCTTCACCTATTATTCACCAATTAGAGATTCAGCATGTCTCAAAAATTCAACTAATGGATATTGTTTTATTGAAACTATTGATAAGTTAAAAAATTATGAGAAAAATATTACTAATGTCAATTCATTTGATTCAGCATTGGATAGTTTTAACCAGCTGCCAACAGATGTTGTTTGTACAACTTGCAATAAAGCAATTGCAAACACTTTTTTCAATTATCAAGATGCTAATCCTGATAGGACTAAACGATTTGCCACTCCAGTAGCTAGCGTTAAATCCATTTTGGGAAATAAATGTGGTGCAGACTTTACAAGTAAGTGATCTTTTGGAGGAAGACAAATGAGGAGTGAGAGTTAATTTTATAATAATCTCTAATCTAATCATTATTATTATTTTTTTAGATGGAAAAGTTCCAAAGACAAGTTCATCAAATATTATTAAATTAGATTTTGCATTATTATTATTCATCAATTCATCAGCTTTGATTTTATTATTTTCTAAAATATTTTAAATAGATTTAATTTATTTAATTGTTCCAATATATAAATATATAATAAACATTGTTAATCAAGATGAGTACTAAATAAATTCTGGTGAGAGAGAAGGATATTCTTGAGACTTAGCTCCTTGGAAAAACCATCCAATAATAGTTGTGAGTGACGTGAGATATTTATCATTCTTAAACATAACATGAATTTATGAATTTATCTATATTAAATGGATGTCACGCATTAGTTTCATGATTAATATTTACTAATACTGAAAAAAAAAAGGAAACCGGAAATTCCGTCCCTGCTTAGAACTGTTGTTCATAAGAAATTTGCCTGGAAGAAAATATCCGAACCACGTTTTTAACTAATAAAAAAAAATTAAAAATATTATCATCATGTAGCTTATGTTCTAACTAATATGTATGTAAAAACCTCACATTTCTATTATTTATAATAATTTTCAAACCAAAGGAAAACAAACTTCAATTAAATTTGTTCTAAGAAAACTTTGTGCTTTTATCATTGGTAGAAAATTTGTTATTAAAAACAAAAAAAAAATGCCAAAAAAATTCGGAATAGCTGAACATGGAAAACCTTTGGGTCATAAATTAGGTGGCAGCATTCTTAATAAAATTGTAAAGATGCTTAAACTTCCAAAAATCACAGTTTATGATATCATTAGACATTATAAAAATGCCGAAAACTTAAAGTGGTCATCCCAATGCGTTAAATGTTAGTGAACAAAAAACTTTAAAAAAAATCGCACTAAAAACAATTGCAATTCTGCGGAAGAGATTCAAAGAAAATTTATTGGATTCAATGGTGTTGAAGTGTCAGTTAAAACAATTCGTAAAATTTGGTTTTTAGATGATTAATCGAAGTTCGTTTTTCTTTAGTTGAAAAATTAATATATTTAGCAGAAACGTGAAAATTTTACATGCATACACATTCATGAGAACATAATAATAAGTTACATGAAAATTTGCGGGATTAATAAAAGACGTAAACATTATCTTATCTCCAATAATTAATATTAGACAAGATTTAGTACTTTCTTCTATGACATTCCTTAGCAAACAAAAATTGACAAATAATAAAATAAACAGGCTACAGTTCACTCTCTCTATAACGAACACTAAGTAAAATCTATATAACGAACTTCCCTTTTTGTCCCTGATTCTTTTTTTTTTTTAATTAATTTCTCCCTCCATAACGGACATCTTAGTAAACACACTTTATAATGAAAAAAGGCACATATATGGGTGGAAGGTTCATTGTAGAGAGAATGAACTGTATATTTTCACAAAATACCAAGTAAAATTACAGGAAACTCTCACGTTTTTGTTTAAAGTAAAAAGAAAATTATGATATAACTTCCACAAAGAATAGGTATATAGAACAAATAGTATATATAGAGTAGATGGAGACATATTGTTATCTTGTTATTTGACTTCTACTACCATCCTCAACTCATCTCATACTTCACTGATATTAGAGTTTTCAGTAGGACATCCATGCAACATCCTACAATAAAAAGTGAAATAAATGTATTAATATTTCAATTTAACAATGGAAGCATGTAATTTTACAAAAAAAATAGCATCTAACACTTAAATATACACATTACAAATGCTTATTATTATTGCTAATACATATTGATGTACAGATCATACAGATCATAGGTGGTGAGTTTTGTTGTTCTTTTTAGTTTAATTGGATATTTAAGAATAATAAAAATGCATATAACTAGTAATATGCTTGACAAATATCATCCATCTTCTAATGGTCTGGACCTTATCTTTAAGCAAGATATTTAAAAAAGTTATTTATCAAAGTTTAATTAAATAAATATCAAACCTGTTGTTTCAAATTATTTTTCTTGTTTTTACACTAAACATTATAAAATTTTGTTTTAGTCATCATCATCCACCTTTATATCTAATAATAATTCGGATCTTCTGGTGTTTTTAAAACTCTCAGTTAAGGTTTCTGGTCCAAACTGTTTTCTCAAAGCCCAAACTAGTTTGGGCAATTTGGGCTTCTCAATATTTTTTTAAACATGAACATTAAAAAACTATACCAATCAACTTATTTTAACTAAAGTAATTTCGCCCAATTTCGGCTAATAACAAAAAATAGTTTGAGCTTATAAAAAAAGTAATTTTTGCCCAAAGTGTTTTGGCAATTTCGGCTACTAATTGAGAGAGTTTCGGCCGGAAACCTTACTCTCAATTGAAGAGCAGCACCTTTATCTATAAGTAAAATCATTATTTCAAACTATCTTATATATGAAATTAATAAATATGTGTATTTATATATTTATTATAGTTTGTATTATAAATTGTTTTATATGTAAATATATTATAGGGAATATGTACAAATGCATGGTTTTATCAATTTTACAAAATATTCATCAATAAAATATCTAGATAAAAAAAACTAAAGATATATTAGCTATTATTAAAATGTTATTATTATAATTATTAATCTAAATAATATAAATCTATATATAATATTTTGTAAAATGTATCATCAAACTAATTAATGTTAATATTATTCTAATGGTTATTGTTGCTATTATTCTTCTTGTACCTATTCTTGTTGGTTGAATGCAATTTTATTGTTTTCAAAGAATTCTCTTAGGTTTGAACCACTACCACCTGTTATAAGTTCGAGATCTCTTGTTACTTGTAATTTACGAGAAATTCCCAAATAACCTTGCAAACCCCATAATTCCAACAAATAAGCAGCTAGTTTGTCATCAGCAGTCAAGTCCATTAATACTTGCCTTAATTGATTGACAGGCATCAATTTTATCTTAATATCGCAACCGAGACCTAATGATGCTTTTGATCCAATTTCATCAATAGTAAGTAAGTTTGGGCCAGTTATTTTGTATTCCTTCCCTCCATGCCTTTGTGGAGGACAGTAAAGTATGTGACAGCATGATCTAGCAACATCATTGATATCACAACATTCAAAAGTCATTTGTGGATTGTCTATCAGTGGGATTGTTGATTGTTCAATAATATATTTGGCAAAGTATAATAAATGTTGATGCAATACACCAGGATATCTTAATATTGTGATTTGTGATGGTTGAAAAGTTTCCTTGAGCAAAGATTCAATAGATTCAAATTGACTTCTATAAGATCTATTCTTATTATTAATTATTTCATTGTCATTATTATTCTCTTCAGTAGGTGTAAGTGGCGGTGAGTATGGTGTATCCAATTTGGTGAACGGTGTTGGAAATACAATATGTTCAACATTTGCTTCTTTTGCAGCATTTATATAGCTAAAATAATAATAATTGTTTGATTATTATGCTATTATTTGAAAATAAAAGAATTTCTATCCCCCAAAAAATTTATATTTACCCTTTTGCAAATGTAAATGCATCATTACGAGTGATTTCACCACCAAGTGGATCAACCAACAATAATAACTTGGACACATTATTTAAAGCATGTATTACGGTTTCTGGTTTATTTATTGGATCAATCTCTACTGCAATAGTACCTTCCTTCTCTAATATAGTAGAAGATTGAATTGTTTGATGACTTACCCCAGCATATACTGGTATTTTTTGTAAATGTAGGTGAAGATTTTGCATTTCTACAAGACTATCTATTATAAAAGAACCTAATAAATAATTTATAATTTATTGTTAATAAAACTATTATTGCGAGAGTGCTATAATTAATTTTATATAAAACTAACCAATTCGACTATCTGCTCCTGTAATGTAAATTGCATTCTTGAACTGCATTTTCTAAAATATTTTATTACTATTGTTATTTATTTTCAAGAAGAATTTTTTTGATTGGTTGTATCAATCAACAAAAATATTATAGCATGTCATATATTTTTTTAATACACGTTTTTTTTTACGTCATTTAAATTGCTTTATATAAATTTGATAATATATTTTAAGATAACATTGTAAAAAATCATTTGATCTTATCTTATATCATTATCAATCATTAATTTGTGTTCACCGAAATCGATCAATGAATTGAATTATTTTTTTTATTGTGACTTTGCAGCATTTATTTATGAATGAAAAATATTATTTATGTTAAACCGAGTAATCCCACCCCCTGAAGTTCTATTTCATTAGCTATTACTCAAAAAATAAATAAATGATAAGGTAAAGAAATGTGCACAAGTATCAACTTTTGTTGCTGTTTCATTTACAATGACTCTCTATTTACAACAGACTTTATATAAGTGAAGTCACACAATAATCAACTTAATAAACTCTCTTTAGCAAACGGAGGCACAGAAATATGAGGTTTGTTATAGAGAGAATGAACTGTATAATCAATCATACTTTTTGAACATTAAAAATGTTTGACAAATATTATCATACAAACATGTAAGGTTAGAAGCCTTCATTGGACCTAATTATCGATAACCAGTGAATGTCATTCGGTAGATACAACCACTATATTTGGGGCATGATTCTTCATTTTTTTATTAAGCAAACAGGGTTCACCAGTTAGTTAATCTAGATGTTATAGGATAGTATGGGACCCTGCAAACTTCATAGATAGGTTACCGCCACAACTAGGTCAAATTCATATATAAATTAAAATTTTTTGTGCAGATCATCTATAATCATTAATTGCTTATAGTAACAATTGGTCAACTTCAAAATACTAAAACAAAAAAAATTAT
>CAUDNR010000791.1:58254-72101 GCA_958430865.1 Entrophospora sp. SA101
AGTCCATCATAGTCTTTTTCTTGTAGAAAGTCATGATTCCAAGGTACCACCTTAACCTCAACACCACGATTTATTAAACACCTTATTTGATTATATTTCTTCATTATTTTGGATTAATTAAAAAGTTAGATAAATTGACTGATAGATAACCATACCTATAAATAAATATTTTAATGAAATTATTTTCCTAGCTTACCATTCCAAGATCTATAGCAATGATACGTAAAGTTTTGGAATTAGCACCTTTGATAGCCTTTGATGGATCGGGTAAATATGTTTTTGGTTCTCTAACAGAAACTTTTAAAAAATGATTTTTTAGATTTAACAATATTATTAGATATATATGTTTAAGAACTAGTTATTTGATGTGTTTGAATGAAGAATAACCTTCTGCTACAAGATTCCTTTCATTCGGATCAGTCCAGTGAATATCTTGATAATCAGTCATCCATGGTTCAGTAGATAATGTTTGATCAACAGACAAACATCCGTTAGATTGAATGCCATCAACTGATATTCCCAATGCAGCATTACCAACTACATTTTTTGGAAATAAAATCTTTCCCAGCATTACACCTTGAGTTCTGATTTTTTTGGTGAGAGCTCGAGTATCGATTCCATAAATTGCAGGAATATCTTGGTCTTTCAGCCATTCAGATAATGAAGAATTTGCCAAATAATGGGAATATTTTTCAGAATATTGACCAACAATCAAAGCTGCTACATGTATTTCACATGATTCAAAATATTTTGGAACATCTTTGAGGAGCTGGTCCATTTCCTCAAAGGAAGGCACTCCATAGTTTCCAATAAGAGGAAATGTCAAAATCAAAATTTGTCCACGATAAGATGGATCAGTTAATGATTCAGGATATCCAACCATTCCTATGCAATATATTGGAGTTCAATGGTAACTAAGATAATCTATTATAATATAACATGTAGTAAGATCAAATAGAGCGATCATAATATTTTTTCCCTGATTTGATCATTTAAACTTTTCGAATTTGGTTTTTATCAATGTATCAATAAAAATGTGATCCACACATTTGTAATAAATCTACTATCCATATTCAAAAAAATCTATTTTAAAGAAAAAAAAGAAGCCATTTTTTTCAAATTCCTTTTTTGTAAACTCACCAGTCTGAAAAACGCACTCGCCAGCAACTGATCTGCTCTCTGAGCCAAAAGAAAATCCTTGATAAATTGTTTCGTCTTTTAAAACTAAGGTCGAAATGGTTATTTCAGCTTTGCTGGCTGCTGATGGGGGAGCAGTAACAGGTGGCAATGGCGACCGTGGCGATCGTGGCGAAGAATTAATATTCCTTAAAATTTTAATATTATTCATGTTTAATGAAAAAATTTTTCTTAATCTGTCTTAATCTAAGATTGGCCACATATACTGATTTGTAACACAATTTTTTTTATACAAAAAATTAATAATGGAATTCATTTAATTATGTATCAAAATTTCGGGAGCCATTATTCTTCTATACATTTTGTTGCTGCTATTATTATTCCGCTTTACATTAATAAATATCCTTTAAATAGTTACTAAAAAAATTTTTTTATTTGTAATAACGAAACAAATATACAAAAAATTCAAAGTTCTATCTAGTTCACCAATATTTTTCTTATAGTTATGAAAATAGTATCAAATAAAAGTCCAGTTTGCTCTTTCACTTGACAGTTGTTGATTTTTTAAAATTTTTTAATTTTTATGAAAAATTTTTTTATTCTTCATTTATATATTTTTTAAAGATCAAAACATCAAGACTAATAAAATTTTTTTGTAAACAAAAAATCAAAAATCAAAACCATCATTTTGTTAGTATGTTATTATTATTATTATTATTATTATTATTACGAATACTTGTAATCAATTTCGAATAGAGGTTTATTTGGAGATAAGATTTGATTTTTTATATTAAAAATTGATCTGCATCTTATTCTTTGTATTGCAGATCATTAAAAATTATAATAGTATATACTATTACTATGTAATAGTTAAAATTGATTAATTGATAATTATTATTTAACTTGATTTATTAAATTAATTGGTAAATATTTAAATTGATAATTGATAAATATTTCCTTCGTTATACAATATATTGAAGTTAAAGATGAATTTCTATATGTGGAAATCGCGTTGTAATGATCGACATTTTATTTTGTTTTAATAAAACATAATTCGCGTTTTTGTTTAGCGTGATATATACACGTTTTTTAATGGATTATGATAGTGATGATGATGATTGTTATTGTCGAGAAATTTTCAAAGGTTTTAATTATGAGAATTTAATTGTAGGATTGTAAGAATTTGATAAAGAAAATTTCATCAGATTTTTATTTTTAATTAAATAATTTATTTTTATTAATGTTGTTTGCATTTATTTTTTATTATTATTTGGAAATTTGGATAAAATTAAAAATTTTATTATTGTTGTTTGCTTTCATTTTTATTATTATTATTTGGAAGTATGGATAAAATATTAATTAAACAATTTTATTATTGTTATTTGCATTCATCTTTTTTTTATTTTTTGGGGGATTTGGATTTTTAAATTTATATCACATGAATTCGTTAACGCGATTAAATCCTACCAAAAAATCGTTGTTCGTTGTAACAAGATTTAAATACAAAATTCGTTGAAACGAAAATCCATTGAAACGAGGGTTTGACTGCTGCACTTTCAAAAACATTTTCACATGATTTACAGCTAATCAGGATGATGAAAATGAATTAGCAAGTTAATTTCATGGACAAAGTTTGAAGCTTCAGTGATCGGTTTACTTTGTAAAACGTCGTAATTATACTTCTATGGATCATGGTTAAGGCTTACAAAAATAGAATTATCAGGAAGACAATTGTGGAGAAATGATGTAAAATCGCAGAACTTTAAACCTTTGTAACTTTAACAAAAATCTCTTTGCGCTATTATAGCACAAATAAAACTGCAGCGAGTTTTTTGTTCTAGCATGCTTGGTTATTGATTTTAACGATTGGAAAAAAATTACTGTGAGTGACCTTATTTAATTTTAATTAGTATTAGGCCACCTTACGAAAAGGCGAAAGATTCAGTCAATCGGTACATTCTCTGTATTAGTATGGTAAAGCTGAAAACATACTAATACAGTGCAAGATTTTTTTATAGGGATGTTTAAAACAGATCATTAATAAATTGTTTATGCATCCGTTCCAAAGTACAAAGCGCGAAGTATTGTTGAGTCATAATGTTAATTGGTTACAAAGTTCGAGAAACTTATATTTACATTGGCCATTCCAAGTGTTAGTAATTATAATGATAGAATAATAAATCTTTGAGGTATATTAACATTTAGCAATTGTTTTATTATTAAAATATGTATAATTCGGACATAATTTCCTCAAATAATTCAATATTACCACATGCCACCACTACTTTCTATATTTTCTTAATTATCACAAACATGATTGAGCGCAACATTTTCCAAGAAATATTGTTGTTGACCAACCAGCAGTAATATCTTATGTCGTGATTTTTATTCGCCCGTTCTGGAGTTTCTCTAAATACAAAATACTTTAGTATACTGAATGGTATGGTATAGCAAATTAATGAACAAAAACATCGATAAGAATAACGCTGGCTTCTGGTTCTGTCCATATACCATTAAACAATGCTTTGAAATAATTGCATCTTGGAGCATTTATATTTCTGATTCACCATTATTGAAATTTGAAAGCGACGTCACTAAAAGTTTTATTATTAAAATATTCTTTTAAAGAAGGAAGAAATTTGATGATAATACCACGATTACTATAAATAATATCATTAGATAATGATGATGTCGATGAATCTACTAAAACAAATAACTTTGAAGTATATAAAATATTGATGTATGAAAAATATTTTGTAACATTAAAAATCATTAAACTTTATACTTTTAATAATAATATTTTGACTACTACTTGTATGATCAATTCAATCATTAACACCAAAGGAACAAAATTAATTATTTGCAATAAAAGCTATTGTTTGTTTGTTTATTGTTGTTTTTTGATTTTAATATTAATTAATGCATGCTTTATTCACTTTTATTCAATTACCATTATTTGTTTTGTTCGTTTTGTTCGTTTTGTTCATTTTGTTTTGTTCATTTTGTTCAATTATTCGAGTAAAACTTATTCGAGTAAAACTTATTCGAGTAAAACTTATTCGAATAGAAACCCTAACTACTACTCAAGATTATGATATTATTTTAGTACAAAGAGCTTTAGAAATATTTAAACAATAACTTAATTACAATATAAAAGAGCTATTGGTTTATTAAATTAAGCCGATAATTAACTAAAAAATAGGATTAATTTTAGAAGAATATCTGATAAATATTGGCACTTTCAATATTTACGAATAGGCTTTTAGGCTATATGATAAAAATACTAAGAATATTATTAACTTATCAGTAATGCCAATACCTTGATTATTCTTTAAAGAATATTTGTCAGATATCTGATACTGATATTTATTGATACCTCGTTACCCAATTTGGCATCATTTGACCAGTAAAAGAGAACCAATAGATTATATATAAGCAAAGAAAGATGGGAGCACAAAAGAATTTTAAGCTTGATGGCTTGATTGACATAGTGGTGCAGTCTTGCAATTTTTTTATTGTATATTTTAAATATAATTAATTATATGTCTTTAATAAAACAAACATGACTTAGCTATTTAACCATTTCCTTGCATGTGAATGCCTCCATCCATCAAATATTCATGATTATTATTCAATATGTTTGATGTTATAATTGACATAACAAGCAATTGCATCACCCAGGTAATAATAACACCAAGGGCATGCATAAATGAAACTTTTAATAATGTGTCTCTACCCAGATCCCTGGAATTCACAAAATAAATTATTTTTCCTGACTATCAATTATGGTTTATTATAGTGCTTTACCCTTTTCTTAGACACTGTTAAACATCAATGAAATATATAATTCATCTTAGAGATCTTTCTCAACAAGATGCATGGGAGTCTAAAGGGTTGGTTTTATATTACATAGAATTTTTTACAGATACACTGATACTTACTGCCACTCTTGGCCATTATTTACATATAATGGTATTGTTTTTACAAAATTTTACATCAAAATTTTTACATTGCTTAGTTTACTTTTAATTAATCTTTGGCCTTTTTTTTCATTAACTCCATAGCTTTTGCACAGTATTTCGTTTACTTTGATAGATGCAGTATTATTTTTAAATATGAGAAGTGTTTTCAATAATTTAAGGAAGAAAGTTGTTTTATATTATAATTATAGACAAGCTATTTCTAATATCCAAACTAGGTAATCTGGTTTTTTATGTTAATTGGTGATCAATTAAGTTAATTTTATCCAATAGTCATACATTTTTTTATTATCATCACTACAAAATAAAGTCATAAAGCACATTAATTATTTACTATTAAATTTATGCTCTACACCATGAATTATTTTATTTTATTTAAACATTTAATATTATAGTTTAAAATTTATATATTTATATGTTTATTTATTTATTTAAAATCAATGTAGATAATATATAGAAATATCATTCATCATCATATTTATATTTAATAGCAGAGAATTATTGTTTTTTTCAATAAGACCCATTTAAATCTTTATCAACAAGAAGATTCTTTCTAATTATTTATATAATTTACATAATTATCAGCACATGTTATTTATTAAAAAATTTCAATAATAGCCGAGAAATTAATCTAAAGTATGGTCATTAAATAATTAATAAACCAAATAATCATTCCTTGTTTATCGTTCACGAAATTCGTAAAAAACTTTTCCCCCGTTTAAACTTAATAATTTTCTTGAAAGATCAATAGCATCTGGTGGAACATTGTTACATCCATTTAATACAAGTTCTTTTAAAGATCTTTGGCATTTTTGTACAAAAAAACCTACACCACTTCCTGTTATATTGCAACATGATTTGAGATTTACCAATCTCAAATTGACAAAAAAATTTCCCATGATTCTCAAAGATTTATCTGTTATATTTGAATTTCCATGAAAATCAATTTCTTCTAATTTCTTGGATAATCTTGATTTACACAAGAATGTTACACCATCATCATCAATCCCTATCGAACAACCAAATCTCAAAATTTTTAGATTCTCACTATAAATTGATATCACATTCAATGCTTGGTTTGTCAATCGCTTGCAATCACTAAGATCCAATATTTCCAAGTTTTTGCATGACTTAACTAAACATTCAATGCAATAATCGGATATTTCTGAACAATTGATCAAAGTAAACTCATGCAAGTTTACACAAGTTGTTGTAAAACTATTAAATTCTTTTCCAAAACTTGCCGCAGAATTATTTATGTGTTCAAATAAAGCAACTCTTTTCAATTCAGGATAATTAGTTAATTTTGAAAATACTTCTGGTGTGATTACTGAATTACATTTGAGATCAAGTTGGATGATCTTTGGGAATAATCCAACCAAATAATTGATTACTGAATATTCTACCGTTTCACATCCAGATAAATTAATTGAAGCAATTCCAGTAGCTTTACATTGTAAATCATTAGGATCAAATGCCTCGGTGGTGACACCATTACAACTTGATAGATCCAATGTTTCTAATTTTGAACATGTTGTCAATATTTTTCGAACTGTTCTATTGCCAATATTTGTATCTGACAAATTTAGATGCTTTAGATTAAGACCAGTAGTATGTATAAATAAACAAATTTCTGTATCGCTTATTAATGTATTTGACATCAATTCTAAACTTGTCAGTTGATGACACATTGTTTTCCTGAGTACTTTTAATGAACAATCAGTTAATTTTGGTGATTCTCCAAAAAATATCCTTCTAATTGTTATTTTTTCACGTTGTACACGTTGCACATACATTTTAACAAGTTTGTCAGTTATTTTGAAATTGCTATTCACACGAAAATCCAAATCTTGCCATAATCTTTTCATTGATATGATATATTCCCGCCATCTTTTTGAAACTGCTGTCAGTCTACAGATATTAGCAAATGTAAAAGAGCCAAAAATTTCGAGATTGATTTCATGTGGTAGAATTATTGTTATGTCATAGGTGGTACGCTATGTTATCAAAATAAATATATTTTAAAATAGGATAAAATATATTAATATTATTTAATAATGAAATTAATTATTTATACCTTTACTGCCAAGTTTAGATATTCATTGGAAAATTCACATAATTTCTACAAAACAATAATTAAAATAATCATTTCATAACAATTAAAATTTTACATTTTATGGACCTTTTTAATGTATACATATGATATTACCTGATAAGAAGGATCATCTTGATCAACTTTACTTATGCCTAGTAAATAATTTTCTTTTGCAGCTTCCTTTTGATTCAAAGTTTTATAAAGATTCCCTGCACGAAGATAGCCCTAATAACAATAAAGACGATGATGATTAATTTCAATAAAAGAGATGATTAATAATTAAGATAATTCATATAATCACCATTGCCGAATTTGGTGATAACTTAATCATTGTCTTTGCATCATTTAATGCATCACTTAATTTTTCTAATTTTTCATATGTAGCTGCTCGACAATCATAAAATTGAATATTATTTGGATTCAAATCAATTGCCTATTGAAATGAATAATAATTTTTAGATTTATTTTATTTATTGACTAGAATATAATATGTACATGTAACATACTTCTGTAAGTAAAAATGATGCTGTTAAGTATTGTTCTCCTTGAAAGGCAGTCATTGCTCTTTGATAAAGTTGATGAGGTGATGATGGTTTGAGGGAATTCTTGTCAATTGAAATTCTTGGATTAAACATTTTATTTGAGTTGGTGTTATGATGATGCCGATCATACCTACGCGATTTTTTGTACGAACGTGATCTACATTTTTCGTCATTTATAGGAAACAAAATCTATTTTTAACAGAACTTTTGAGAAGCTTGAAATCAAATCAAAAGGCGAAAATAATTTCACTTTTTGCTTTCTATTAATCACAATACCAATACCTTAATTGATCCATTTTTTGCAATTATGTTAACAATGTGCCAAATTTATTCTCAACAGATTTGAGGTAAAGTATTTTCATACATGATGGAAAAAATCACACAAGTTTTCAAAATCAAAATACCCTTGGCGAAATCAAAATCTAAATTTGAAATTGAAACCAAAATTCAAAATCAAAATAGAAATTCAAAAAATCGAAATTGAAATAAATTATTTTAAAAAGCCCAAATACACGGAAATTATTTTTTTACAACAATTACATATTATCAGTCAGTTAAAAATTGGCTAACTAATTCTTCAACATCACATTCTGTTGATTCATTCCTGCTTACTTCCTGGTTTTCATTTATATTATCATTGTTTTGATCTATATTAAAAATAGGATCACTAAGATCAACTATTTTTAAAGTAGTGTGAGGTCAAAATCCGCGCCTCACACAAATCTCTAGATTTGGTTAGAATAGTATTTTATTTTGTTTGTGTGGCAGTATCCAAATATTTAATTTATAATCACGTTTTCTTATTTTATGGCAGTAATAGCACTCAAGCTATTAATTTGTTGTAGGGCAAGTTTTATTACTTCCCGTCCGGTAACGTTTTCTCAGCAGTCCTTTGTTATCTGCCTGAATTACTACTGGATTTGTTTAGCAAGCCATTTAGAAGTAGAATATTTTAAAAGGTTATCTAAACTAAATTGATCCTGATCATTAATTAAATTAATGATATCATTATATAAATCTTTACATTCCTTCTGGGCAATTATTGTAATAAAATTAATTCTTGATTCCTGATCATCAAATGATGTAATTAATTCCTTTTTTAAGTTTTCATTTCTACTTTTAATTTATTATTCTCTTCTTCTAGTCTGTTGATTATTTGTTCATTTTCCTTGATATTTCCAACATAATATAACCTCTGTGATTCTTATTTTTTTAATTCATCTTGTGTTTTCAATAACTTCTCATGTGTTTTCGATAACTCTATTGTAAGCCTTGTGATCTCAGCATTAGGTAAAGTAGCTTGATTGCTGAACTTGTGAAGCTCTTCCTCAGAAGATGAATTTAAGTTTCTTCAGAAGAATCATCTGCTTTTTTTAATTTCTCAAGAAAATTATCAGTAACAATTATTTGATTGTAATGTTTTTCACAAATTGAACAATTTTCTAAAGAATCACATAATAAAGATAATTTAGGAAAATATTTAATAAATAATTTTATATGTTCCCTTGCTGCTAATCCTGATACATGCCTATACTTTTGAATCCCAACTTTACATGTTGCCAGTTGGCTTTCTGGATATTTAATAGAAAGACCATCAAATAAACATTGGCAAGTCTGGTGTTTTGCATTTTTAGAGATTAAAATCTATAGATTTAAAAAAATTTTGAATTTTCACGTTAATTTCAAGTAAGTTTTGAGTCTATACAATTCTTTATGCTGTTATATAATGCTTTGGGGATGAGAGTGGATTATTAAAGTATATATTCAGAAGAATGTATTTCAATATTTATTTTTAGGGTTCTTATAGGGAAAAAATGTAACCTAATATAAAAGGGAAGTGTTTTCTAAACTTGTTTGTATCATATATGAGATGATCGGCAAAAGGCTCTAGAATCGATTTCCATATTTGGAAATCTCACTGACTGCATTGTTTCTAAGAACTTTTTGCAATATTCAATGACATCTTCACACTCATGTTCATCATAATAGACATCTTTGCTATAAGTTTTGAAGTAAAATCTCATTTTATGCAGCAATTGGCATGCAGTTTCACAGCTAATTAATGAAATATTGAATAAATAAATATTAACTGCAGTTCAAATTAATTTATATATATTTAATGAGAACTCACCTTATGTTTGTTTCTTTTTTGACCCCAACACATGAAAAAATAACAGATGAAAGATGATTAATAAAATTATTAATATTAAATTTAAAATTTTTTTTTTCATGTAAAAATTCTGTTATTCTTAATTTAATGTCTTCATCATCTAGTAAACTTGATGTTTTCTATGCAAACCACAATTTGAAAATGGAATAGGATCTCCTTCTTTGACAATTTGTGCCCATTCTTGAATACAGCAAGCAAAGTATTTACCTCTATCTAATTGATTTGCAATAGATATGCTTGATTCTAACTTTTTTTTACCTAATTTAATTAATTTTAAATATTGAAGCACAGCTGTAAGTCATAATTTATATTAAAGACTAGTGCTGTAATCCAAAAAAGGAAAAAGTATGGTTGCAAAAGTGGTCACAAAGGTAATTGTGACCACTTTTTATATGCTGTAAATACAATTACTACCATCATCATAATTTATGGCACTGGTCTTTAATTTATACCCATTGTATATTTTTAAGATCAGTTAATTTAGGTTCAAGTGAATTAGCATTTTCAACTTCAAAATCACTTCCTTCATGTTCTGAGTCATTCTCTCCTTCTGAATTATTCAATTCACTCACTGTATTTTCTTCATCTAATTCATTAATATCTATATCAACAAAGGTATTTTTTTCTTATACAGAAAATAACTATTTTAAAAATATGTTCATGTTATCTTCATCTTTCATTTCATTTCTTGTGCCACTGCTTTCACCTTTAGATTCAATAGAAAAAAAATGAGTTATTGGTTGTGACAACTTTGCAGCTTTAGTATATGCTCCTGATGGGCCATGTTTTTTATAATATATAGAAATCCTGATTTTATTAATAAAATTTCAATGTTGATTGACCAAAAACACTTTGCGTAATCAAATTGCTCAACCAATATATTAATATACATGTGTTTTGTATCTTCTATCCAAAGAAATCTTTGGAAGCTTAGAAATTACCTATCATTAATATTACTATTTATTGCTAATAAACAAACTGTAATTAATTTTTAAATGAAAATACATAGATACATACATACATATGTATATAATTCACGCACATATACAAAAATAAATATAAACCTATTATTCTAATATTCTAGTATATTCTATAATTGGATTTTTGGGTTGAGCTATCATGGTAGTATAATCAATGTCTGGAAATTTTTTATTTATCAAACATAAATCAAATGTTCTAACAAATATTGCTATAATTGTTTTAATTTGTAAATATGCAAATGTTTCTCCAATGCATCTATGACGTCCTGTGAAAATAATAAATGTATTATTACTAAAATCTATTTATTATAGTAAATTTAATTAATAATAACCATAGTTTACCTGCACCAAATGGAATAAATGGTGATTTGGCACTAGCAGAATGCAAAACACCAAATCCATAATCCACAAGATCATCATTCCTTTCCTTAACTAAGTTGCTCTTATCAAACTCCTCCCATCTACCAGGATTGAATGTCTGTGCATTTTCAAAAAATTCATCTGAACATGCTGAAACCACTGGAATAGCCTGGATGTAGTAATCTTTTGGTATGACATAATTTGTACCTGGAATTTTCATATCTCTAATAACTTTACGAATAATCGTAAGAATAGGTGGTCGTAAACGCAATGTCTCCCTAACAACATTGTCATGCAGTGTCATCTCCTTCAATGCCTCAAAAGTTAATGGAGCATTAAGTGATCCCAACACTCTGATTTGTTCTTGTCTTAATTTCTCAAATAATCCTGGACTCTGGGCAAGGTAAAGAAAAGCCCATGCACTTGTTGTAGAGCTTGTATGTTGACCTGCCATTAACATTGCAATCATAATATGTGCTGCTTCTTCATCTGATAATTTTTTTCCATCTTTATAAACACAATCTTTTGTCAAATATTGCATAATGTCTGTGCCATCAGTGACACCTCTTTCACGACGTGATTTCATTATATCCAAAAAGAAACTACGCATTTTAATGTGTGCTTGATCACGTAATTTGTTGGCTTTTGTTGGTAAATTCTCAAAAAGAAAATTTATTGGTCTAAAGCCACCATCAAGATCATGGAATATTTGTGCAACTAAGAAATTAATCAGTGAATTGAATGATAAAAATATTTGTAGAATATTTTTAATGATAAAAATAATAAAATATATTTACATGTTTCATCAAGTTTTGATCGAACTTCTTCTCCTAATAAACATTTAGAAGCTGTCATAATGATTAGTTCAGATGTTGCTTTATGAATATCTTCAATTCCAGTTTTTTTATTCCATCTGATAAAATAATTTTTAGTTTCCATTTCAATCATTGGAACATATGCACGTAAATTTTCATTTGAAAGTCCAGATTTAACAAATCTATTATATCATATTAAGAATCGATTTCCATATTTGGAAATCTCACTGACTGCATTGTTTCTAAGAACTTTTTGCAATATTCAATGACATCTTCACACTCATGTTCATCATAATAGACATCTTTGCTATAAGTTTTGAAGTAAAATCTCATTTTATGCAGCAATTGGCATGCAGTTTCACAGCTAATTAATGAAATATTGAATAAATAAATATTAACTGCAGTTCAAATTAATTTATATATATTTAATGAGAACTCACCTTATGTTTGTTTCTTTTTTGACCCCAACACATGAAAAAATAACAGATGAAAGATGATTAATAAAATTATTAATATTAAATTTAAAATTTTTTTTTTCATGTAAAAATTCTGTTATTCTTAATTTAATGTCTTCATCATCTAGTAAACTTGATGTTTTCTATGCAAACCACAATTTGAAAATGGAATAGGATCTCCTTCTTTGACAATTTGTGCCCATTCTTGAATACAGCAAGCAAAGTATTTACCTCTATCTAATTGATTTGCAATAGATATGCTTGATTCTAACTTTTTTTTACCTAATTTAATTAATTTTAAATATTGAAGCACAGCTGTAAGTCGTAATTTATATCCATTACTAAAATCATTATTTTTAAGCTGCTTCTCTAAGTCACTAATTGCAACTTCTGTCATTTCTTTATCATTATTTTCAATGAGTTCCTCAGAACTTTCATTTCCACTACTAACATCTGCTTCACTTTTTTCAAAAAATGCAGTTATTAATTGACCATTTTTTTCAGCATTTTTCTTAGCCTCACTTTGTTTCCAGCAATAAGTTCTGGAAGAGTTACCTATATAGCACAAAGGTCTTGATGATGAAGTGTAATTTTTCATGGATTCTAAGGATACCGGCTGCAACTTTTGATGATGGTTGCTACCATCTTTGCGTCATATAAAAATGATTGCAACTACTGGTTGCAACCACCTTTACAACCATTTTGTTTCCTTTTTTGGATTGCAACATGGAACACTAATGGATTCATTGAGGATATCAATATATTTTACAGAATTTTCATCTAATTCTCTATCTATTCCTTCTTCAAACCAACTTTCCTCAAATTCTTAATGTGAAAATTGTTCTAAATTAGTTTCTAATTGATTTTCATTACCAGATGAGCTATTATTTTTCTTTGTCTAAAGCAAGTCTATTTAAATGTGCTTTTTGCTTTGTAAACTTAGGCATGATTAATTGATAAATTTCAAAAAAGAGTTAGATTTTTGAACAAAAAAAAACGCGTTAATTGAATTGATACACAATCACGTGATGTGTGTAACATGGAATTAAAGTTAATTCCAGCCAAATTTAGCAATTTTGGCAAGATTTATGGTTGACAAATTGAGGTCAAACATAGAATAATGATAATTTTTAAAAGCTCATAGCTCCATCTAGAATGGGATTTTTAAAAAAAAACAACACTCTCCGTACAAACAAAAAACATCAGTATGATGAGAATGTCATTATAACAGGAGTTCATAAGTTTTATTTCCTTATGTTTTTTCAGAAATGAGAATGATTTTGATTGGTTCTCCATTATACTGACATGTTGTT
>CAUDNR010000791.1:84916-98105 GCA_958430865.1 Entrophospora sp. SA101
ACAGCCAACTGAAGAAGATTGCATGAAATTTTCAATTAAAAAAAAATAAAGATAAAATTTTGCAAATAAGAATTTTTTTTTTAAAAAAAAAAATTTGAGATAAATTTTTTAATATATTAATATCTGTATTTGTGTTACATTCCGTAAACAACTTTAAAGTAATTTCACCCATAACAAAAAATAGTTTGGGCTTATAAAAAAGTAATTTTTGCCCAAAGTGTTTCGGCAATTTCAACTACTAATAGTTTTGGCCGGAAACCTTAGATTTTTATGAACTGGATTTTAGTGAATTACTTGATGATTCACAAAACTATTATTTAATTATAGAAAAACAAAAATGGATTCAACGGGATTTAAACCATCTCTATCAAGACATCAATCATTTAATATACTTGGGGATTATTTTGAAAAATCGATCAACAATAGTCCATAATTATTTTTAAAATCTGACGACTTTAATGATATTGAAAAATCAGTATTTATTACTTTACTAGAAAATCTTCATTTGGAATTCAAAGAAATTGAGATTTGGAATTCTGTTCTTCAATGGGGAATTGAACAAATTAAAATTTTTTTTGGGGGGGGAGAATATATTTCAGTTTGGAACAATGATGACTATAAAGAGTTAAAAAATATAGTAGAGGATACTATTCCTTTAATTAGATTCCAGGATATCTCCAAGGAAGATTTTTATGATAAAACTAAACCTTATCAAAAAATTTTTCCTAAATTTTTATGGGAGAACTTTATAGATTATTATTTGGATCCTGGTGATGTACATCAAGCATTAAATTTATTGCCACCAAGGATTCCATCATTAACAATCAATCATAATTTTATTTTACTTTTTGCAAGTTGGATTGATTAAAAAAATCCACCATACACTTCATTCAGGGAAATCACATATAAATTCAAACTTTTGTATCATAGTAGTAGGGATGGTTTAAACGAAACTACATTTCACCAAAAATGTGATAATATCAACAAGACCCTTGTAGTTGTCAAAATACAAAATTCAGAGCAAATTATTGGTGGTTATAATCCACTTAATTGGAATGGAATTGGGTTTAAAAATACAACAGAAAGTCTTATATTTAATATAAGCAATAGAAATGATATCAACACTGCACAATTTAGTTGTGTAATTAATTGTCAGTGCAAGCACATAATTTGGTGCTTTCTTACTTGGTTTCCCAAGTTTGGTGGTGGGTTTGACCTTACAATTAATACAGATTGTTGTTTGGGTGGCTTACCAAGATCCTATAATAACATCAATATAGTAAAGGCAGCAAATTTGATGAATTTGAAGTTTTTCAAATAGGATAAAAATAATAATAAACACAATTTCATTATTATGATTTAATATTAAATCATTATTTATAAATGACTAGGTTTGATTGATTATAATAATTGATAAACAATAATACATTATTAAATTTGATGAATTATGTTATTTAGAGATCTCTATGTAATTTGTATGATATTATGTTCACATTTCCTGGTTTTGTTACAGTATGCCCATATATTATTATCATATGTATTTATTTATTATTATATGTATAATATTGACACGTGCTTACTTGTACAGTTGCCAACACTTGGAAACAATTCATCAGGTTTCCCCGAGTTGCTGCTCTATCAGGTAGACAAAACTCCCCAAACAAAAACATACAATATATACCATCATAACATAAGTCAAGTACATAAACTCTTGCTATGAAGCCTTTACCAATAAAATTTAATATATGGGACATGTCACAGCAAAAACCACCTCTGGGACTTTCTAACCAAAATTGATTTTTTTGCATAATAATAAACTATAACATAAGTATTATAATTGGTGAAAATATTAAACCCTATTTACATAATAAAAAAAAGAGAACTGGGTGACAAAGAATTTCTTTTTTATATGTTTAAATAGTGTGTAACGTAGTTGAATAAGGTGATACCGCAAAATGATCTACAAGTCTCAGAGGTGGTTTTTGCTGTGACATGTCCCATATATTAATATGGATTTTAAAAAATATCTGGTAAATCGAACTTATTATCATTATTATTATTAAAATACGAAAAATCCGTTAAATCCGTAATAACAATAATAATTATTGTTATTATTATTATAGAAAAATTTGGTTTTTGAAATTTTATCCGCTAAACCCCAAATGACTATAGATAGAATCAAATTTTAATATTTGACATGTGACACCATTATCCTAATTTTGTTCAAAAAAAAAAAAGATCAAAATGAGTGATTTAGAAAATGAAATTCTTGAACTTATTGGAGGTGAAGGAAAAACTTCAACTGAAGCTGCTACCTCTACTTCTACTTCTAGTAGATCAGAAAAAAGAGTAAAAACTAAAAGAAAAAAAGTATTGTGTGTAGCAGATAGATGTGTGCATTGTTGAAAAGTCGTCCACATGCATTTTGTAATACTTATTATTATATACATCTAGATCTCGTCGTGGTAATTATTCCGAAGAGGATGGTGATGCTAATAATAATAAATCTGAATCATTTGGACCAGATTTATATCATGATGATGTTGACAGAGAAAGGTATCTGTAGCTAGTAATTATACTATATACATCATTTTCACTAATATTTAATTGACAAATTAATAAACTATTTGTTTAGGTTAGAAAATTTACCAGAGTTAGAAAGAGAACAAATTCTTGCATCAAGAGCTGAAAAAGTATATTTATTTGATTTATGATTCATACACATCAAGATAAAAATAGTTATTTATTTAATTGATTGATTTTAGAGACAACATAATATGGATTTAAATGTTATAAAAAATTTATATGATGAAGATGATGTAATTGAAGAAGAAGCTGGTAGTTCAAAAAGAAGTATGTTTTTATATTATCAATATATATATATATATATATTATTCATCAAATATTTATTTACTTATTGATGATAGGATCATCAAGAAAAAAGAAAGATTTACAAAAAGCAGATTTGGTGGAATTGAAAAGAAGACGTGCAGAAAAAGGGAAAATGAGACAAATTGTGAATATCATAGTAAATAAATAGTAATTTGAATCAATTATTATTGTTATTAAGTTGTATTTGTTTAATATTTATTTATAGGGATCTGAAAGTCCAGAACCAGGAGAACATATTTCACAGGATGACAATGATGATGATGATGATGATGATGATGATGATGATGAAAGTGAAAATGATGCTCTTTCAAGTGATGATTCAAATGATAAATCTCACAATGATGTAAATAAATAATATAATCATAATATTTTTTCAAGGTCATTCCCATTCTCATTCTCATTCACATCAAATCATTTAGGATATTAAAATAGAAGATTTAAGGAAAATCCAGATCACACGTTCTCAAGTTGCTAAATGGATGTTTACTCAATATTTTGTCAAGACTGTTATAGGAAGTTTTGTAAGGTTAAATATAGGAAATAAAGATGGAAGACAAATTTATCGCATTTGTGAAGTAATTGGTAAGCAGTATAAAACTCACAATCATTATTTTATTACAAAAAGTGTAACCTCATTTTTTATCAATGTTCACATTAACAATAATATACATGTAAATGTATTTTATAGGAGTCGAAGAAGTATCAACACCATATTTTATTGAGAAATCTATTACTAATAAAGTTTTTCTATTAAAACATGCAGAAGCAGTAAAACAATTCAATATTCAAAATATTTCAAATAATTATTTTGATCAAGTATAGAATTAAAAAGTTTTGTCATATATAATTATATATAATTATTTATTTAATTAAACCATTCATCCATTTGTTCATTTAGGGTGAATTTGATCGTTGGCGAATAACAATGAAAGTTGCCAAGTTACGAATGCCTTCTTTTGAAGATATTCAAAAGAAACAGTTACAGATAAAAGATGCAAATGAACATAATCTTACACATCAGGAAGTTGATGAAATGGTTAAAATCAAGAAAGAATTGAGGAATTCTACATTTTTGTTAGAAAAATCTGAATCATCATCACCTTTACAAAAAGAATCATCATTGTCATCAATAAAACAACAAGAAGGAAAAAATCTCAAATCAATTGATATATTTAATAAGACATTGCCAATTTTAGAAACTGGTAGAATTGCTGTTAAAAAAAGAAGTTATTTAGAGGAAATGGAAGAACAACAAAGAGAAGAGGAAAGGAGAAAAAGAAGATTAAGAGGTAGATATATATTTTATTAATTATTGATTATTTATTTATCCAATCACTAATAATAATAAATCATTCATCTAATAATTAATTTTATACATATGTATATATAATTTTTACTAATTAACTAATTATATGACAAAAAAAAATCAAGAAAAAATACCCAGGAAAAATTTGGATTCAATATTACATGATGATACACTTAATATAAAACTTGAACCGACAGATCCTAATTATAGGTTTCAAAAAGCCATCAATAGAAAGATGAAAAAACTAGAAACATTACTTTATAGTGCTGATATTGATATGAGACTTGTACCTGATCCTAGATATGAAATAGTTAGAGAATTTGTAGAAACAGAATATGAAAAAAAATATGAAAATTTTCGAAGAACAGTCCTACCACCTTTACCAAGTTCTGCTTATAATAATAATCATTATGATGTTGGTGAACAAATAGAATTTTGATTAATCTTTTCTATGTGCTTGTTGGTATTTTTCATAATCTGTTTAATATAATATTATTATAAAAAAATTTCAGGATTGAATATTTATTTCCTTATTTCATAATGATAATAATTAACTTTCAATTCCGAAATAACCAATTCACCTTTCTAATAAATTTGTAATTAAATATTTTGCCGGCCCAATTTTAAACTGAATTTAAATAAAACTGTAAAATCGGATTTAAATAAAACCACAAACCAGGACCTTGGTCTAAAAAACTGAATAATCCAATTGAAAACAGTTATTTATATTACATACAAAACTCATGTCGGAGTTTAAATCACCAAGCTTGAGCACAAATTTGGCATTCAATTGAAAAATAATGAAACAAAATAATTTAATTTAGAACTTGAATTAGGTAGATTTAAATCAAGAAATTTAATTTATACATTTTATTGTTTTTATATACTTTAGTACATTAGATCATCATTATTTATTTATTAAGATTTAAATAATCAAAGTTTTTATTTTTGAAATCGTAGAGATCTGCAATTTTAGATCACGTGAATTTGTTATAGAGAGTGTTGATTTATATTGCGAGTGTCAATCTGAGTTACCTAGTTATTAGGCAAGTTTTAATATCAACACATGTCTGATTTTCCTAGAACCTCCAATTTATAGTCGATTTGTTATCTTACAACCCTAAGTCTGGATAGCTTCCCTATGGCACATGTCTAGTTTTCCAAATTTATAACCAAAAACTCTTTTGTCATACAACCCTAAGTCTGGACAAAGATCCTTTTCTATTGGTGTAGCTGGTATATTCCAAAGGCATCCTCTTGAGGTATGACTTAATAATTAAAATCCTGAATTTTCCCTGCAATCAGCAAAGGCTTCTCTCTACCAGTTTATTTTATCTATTATTCCGATAGTATTATTAAAAAGAATTTTTGTATAAAGTTACAAGGTTTTTAACAAAATTCCCTTTTTTAACTCATTTATTTTTTGAAATCTTGGACCCAGTGACCCAGCTTTTAGAATATTGTTGAGTAAATGTGGCAAATAAACAGTATAAGGTGTTAACAGTTAGTTTTTGTGTTTTATCCAAAAAAATTAAAAATATATTTTAAAAAACAAATTCCTAGTGCATAACTTTCTTTGATTTTAAAAATAACACACTTTGAACAATTTGACTGATTATTAGTGATTATTGAGTGATTACAAAAGAAAAAATTGAATAGCATTTATTTCAATTATTATAATTTAAAATTTTTTTTTGTTTACATATTATGGAAGCATCACATAAACTCATTTGCAACATATATGAATTGATCAATGAGGGGGTCAAATTTTTCCAGAATCGATTCCATATTGAGTAAAATACCTGACTGTAATTTGTATAAAATTTCATAATTTACATGTCACGTGAATCCGCTGTAGAAAGACCCATCCCCATCAAAAATCCGTTAACGTTGTGGAATAAATTTATTAATATGACAATATTTAAATCCGCTGCGGCGAGTTCCGCTGTGACGAGGTTTGACTGTACATAATTATCACCATTTTCCCTCTTTAAAGACGTAATTACGAAATTAATTACGTATTACAGGCGACGAAATTAATTACGGGTGGAGTTTGGATCCGGGGGAGGAGCAAAAAGTTAAACCAAAGAAGACACTATTGTTGTTGTTTTTGACGAGGCCCAATTTAATGATGCGGGCTATCAGTCTCTCCAATTCGAAATGATTAAGGCAGGTTATAATTGTTTAATAATGTCAGCTACTTTTCCAGGTGCTGACTTCCTCTTATTCAATGAAAAGAGTATTCGGTGGCAAATTGGATCCTACCGTGCCAGCCGGTTTAAAATCTTTTTCACTTTTTTTACATTGATAAGATGATACTTGGTCTTTTTAATAAGATCTTCCTAAATAAACCGTGCTTTTGGCCAATAGTTCACAAAACAAGCACTTTTTTGAACCAAGTATTTTTTTTCTTTTCTGAAAGGTCTAACTCTTTAATACACCTAATGCTATAAGCCGGTCCTGTTAAAATTAAAATGAATGAATACCCACCTACCCAACTGTCAGTTATCTTTCCAAATTTGGAAATCAAAATTGGAGTGATACATGTACCTTTGTACTTTTGAAGAAAAAATTTCCTATTATAATAATTGTAATAATATTATGCACATTCAGATTTCAATTTCACATAATTTCGATTTCAAATTGAGGACTTGATATTAATTATTAGTATTAAAATGCGTTCAAAAAACCCTAAAAATCTTTCACTATCTTTACATAATTCAGATATAATATCTGAAGTAGAAAATCAACAGCAACAAACATTTAATAAAAATAAAAAATTTAAACAACTTTTAATATTAGGAGGTTTTTTATTAATAATGATAACAATAATAAATATTTATTATTTTTATATTTCAAATTTACAACAGCAAGAAAATTATAATTATAATAATGAGATTAATGATATTTATTCATTTAATTTAATTTTACCAAATCCTCCAAAACCTGAATTAAAAGATTTAATTATAATACCAGGTCATTCAATTTATCTAGGAGGAAGAGTTAGTAATGGCAATATCAAAGATGATTTAGAAGATTTGGACAATTGGATTTTAGAAGATTATCAAAGAAATATTGATCATGTTAAAACTTTTATGAAACACATTGAAAGAGGATTGGAATTGCTTGGTAAAAATAATGAATCTTTGCTAATTTTTAGTGGGTAAATGTTTAATACATTAGCAAATTGTTTTATATGCATATATATAATTTATCTTTATATAGTAAATAAATCATTATAAATATATTATTTAATAAGTGGTCAAACAAGGTTTACAGCAGGTCCAAAGACAGAATCACAAAGTTATTGGGTAAAAATTTAGGAAATGAAAAAATATTATTATTGTTATTATTATTATTGTTGTTGTTATTTAACAATTGATTTTATTTATTGGTTTAGGAAATTGCTAGAATAATTTACAAAAATAATAATTTCAATAATGATGATGATAATTATTATTATTCATTATTTTCTCGGATTACAACTGAGGAATATGCAAAAGATTCATATGAAAATTTAATATTTTCTATATGTAGATTTTATGAATTCACAGGAAATTATCCAAATAAAATTACAATAATAGGATTTAAATTTAAATCTACAAGATTTATTAATTTACATAGGCTTGCAATTAAATTTCCATTAGAAAGGTTTAACTATATTGGGATTGATCCTGAGAACAATTTATTAGATTCAGAGGCTGGTGAGGTAATCAATTAATAACTTTGATTATATTATATTTATATTTATATTCAGAATCAACTAAAATATATATTATATATAAGAATATAAATTCTTTGATACCATTTCAAAAAGACTTATATGGATGTCATGATAAATTACAGAAGAAAAAATTATTGAGAAATCCATTTAGAAGAAGGTAAAAGTTTAAAAATTATATATTTATTTATAATTTAATAATAATAGTTATTATTTATATTTAATTATTATCATAAATGATTCATTGCTTCAATTTTTTTATAATAGTCATTCATATCATATTACAAATCCAAAACTTTCATCTTTATTAAATTATTGTCCAAAAAATTATTCAAATTTATTTTTCTACAAATTACCTTGGGAATAAATAATAATATATAATAGATAGAATAATAAATCAACAATATCAAATAAATAAATAATGAAATTTACAATCTTAATAAAAAAAAAAGTAATTTACAAAAAAAAATAATATTAGTAATAATAAAAATTTAAAATTTTATGTATTATAATAAGATGGACAAGGATTATTTATATTTGGTGAATAGACTTGATTATATTGAGCTGATGGTGGATAAAAATTATTTTGTGGTGGTGGAGGCTGTTGTTGCTGTGGGGGGTAACCTCCTAAATAATTATTTTGTGGTTGTTGATATTGATAAGTTCCAAAAGTCGGATTACCAGTTGGAGCAGGATTAGGATTTGGAATAGGGATAGGAATAGGAAATGATTCATTAAGTATTGATGAATTAGATCTTACTGTTGATGTTGGTGATTGTGATGAAAAATTTTGGGAATAACCACCATTTTGAAAAGAATTATTATTTGGAGGATAATTTTGTGAGGTTTGAGGATATTGGCCATTATTATTATTATTATTAAGTAACAATGATTGCTGTTGTTGAATAGATGGCGGTGAAATATATTGAATATATTGCATAGGGTTTTGTTGTTGTGGTTGTGGTGGCAGTGATGATCTCAAATTCATTGGTGGATAGGTTGGTGATGTATTAGTTGGATAAGTTGGATTATTTAATGAAATTGGTACATATTGATTATTAATGATTGGTGGAGGATATTGATTATTGATATTAGTATGAATATACTGATTACTATTATAATTAAGTGGAGAAGAGTATTGGTTATTGTCAAATTGAAGAGGATATTGATTGCTGTTATTGTTATTAATTTGGGGAAAATGTTGATTGTTGTTATTGTTATTAATTTGGGGAATATATTGATTGCTATTATTAGTATTATTAGTATTGATTTGAAGAGGATATTGATTGTTGTTGTTAATATTATTGTTTGGAGGAATAGATGGAATGCTATTATTATTGTTCAATGATGATGAAATATATTGAGTGCTATTCATTAAAGGAACAGGTTGATTACTATAATTGTTATTGATTAAAGGTTGAGATGTTGTTGGTTGATCAATAGAGGGTGGTGGTGATGGTGATGGCGATGGTGATGGCGATGGCGATGGCGATGGCGATGGTGATGGTCCTTTTTTTTTAAAAGATTTGTATTGTGGTGGTGCTGAAACTCCTGTTGTGTAAAATGTCATTTCAAGACGAATTTCTCCTACATATTTATTACGATATCTAATTTCATGCCACTCTAATAATAAATCAAAGAAAATTTTATAAATATATAATAAATATATATAATATGTGACAATTTAACAATTACCATCCCATTCACCATTAGTGAGGACTTTATCTAGATCAATAGTTGTGTCTCCAATAAGTTTATCACTAAAAACTTTAACTATCATCTTTTTGTGGTGTGAAACATCGAAAAGCTCAAAACGAACTTCTTTATCCCATTCTGGACGCTGCCCTCCTTTTTTATGTGGTGGTATTTTTTCTTCTTTATCTCCTATACGAAATGTTGCATAAGGATTTCCTTTACCAAATACTTCACGAGATATTAAATTTCTCTTTTAAAAAAATAGGTTTTTTAGATTGTGAAAATCAAAATAAATTTTAATATTAACAAAGAAAGATAACTTACAGCTCTTACAGCTATAACTACAAGTGTTCCTAATTTCTTTGCAGACATTTTTGTATTATAAAAAAATTTTTTTTTAATGGGTAAAATGTAGATTAAGACTGATATTTATTTAGCATAGCAGGAGACCTTAACATAACGGAATTTTCAAATGTCGATTCATTTTCCAAAAATTGTTACACAATTACTACAATAATCATCCTATTAAAAAAAATTTTTTTTCCATAGGCACGTAAATTTCAAGTTTCTTTATCATACTCCATGTCCTGATCAAACCTGATCAAACGTTTTCCAATAGCAATATTATGAATGAATTTTATAATAAAGAGGTTTAGAATATATATAATAATAATATATGTATATATTTTAATAACATGTACGGAATTTAAACATTAAAAAGAATCAGCAAACTTAACAGTATATAAAAGAAACAAGGAACCTGATAATATTACAGGTAAGTTAAATTAAAAATATTATTTACAAATTCAATTTTTACAAAAAATTAAGAATTGAACTTAAAAAGTTAACTTTTTTTTTGGTATAATATGAAACTGTTTAGAGGTAAATGCAACATGTCATTTTTATCATTTTAAATAATATAACACATATAACATAATATGTAGATGGGCATATTGCTAAATATTTATTACTACATAGGTAGACTCGATAAGTCGGCTTTGGCCTAACTCGGCCAAAATTTGTCAGCCCTTTTTTTCCCTATTTAAAATCCCTTGATAAGTCAGCCAACCTATATAAAGTCGCGTTAAGTTGTAAGTCAGCCAATCCCTCTTTTTAGGATAAGTCATCCTCACGTGACATTTTCATCAAATAAAAGATCATCATTACTACTTTTAGTAACGTATGATTTTTTTTTATTTATTTATAGAAATTTTATGACTTGTCACGATATTTTATTAATTCATTTTTGTATCATCATTGATTGTATAATAATAATTTATTGCCTGATAATTTAGAAAGAATATTCTTGTTTGTATTGCGCAAAATACATTTATTTATTTAGAAAAAAAATTTTTTTCTGTTTTATTATTTATTTTGTTAATTTTATAATAATAAAATTCAAAAAAAAAATATGTCACGTGCTCTCTCTGTAAGACAGTCTCGATAAGTCAGCCAAACATACTCAGCCATTCGCGGCTGACTTATCGAGTTTACCTATGTATAAATTCATCAAAATAGAAGATTTCTTTTAAAGATTAAATTGCCTCGAACGTAATTGGCGCATTAAAAGCATAACATGCGAATAAGAACGAAATAGTAATGGGAATAATAAAATCATTCTCACGTGTATGTATTAATATTGAATTTTTTAATTCTGTTCACATTATACAGTTATTATTATTGTATACGATTGATAAAAATCAAAACAAAATTTTGCCTAATAAAAATCTGGCCAATAAACTTAATTAAATTTGTCGATAAATAAAACGAATTTTTGTTATAATAATAACGAAGTTTTTATAGTTTCCTCATTTTATTAATAAAATCAACTCAATAAGACGAATGTTTCTATTGTTTCACTTAAATGATTAAGATATGGTTCCACATATATTAAATATAACTTGATAAGACGAATAATATCGCTTTACAGTCAAACCTTGTCACAGCGGATGAACGGGACATATAAGAAAATTTATTTAAAATCCGTTGTGGCAAGATTACTAATCTTGCCACAACGGATTTTTATATGTTTTTATATGTGAAGTAAGAATTTTAAAAATCCGCCATGACAAGAATTTAATTATAATCCGCTGTGACAAGGTTTGACTGTATCATGGAGCGCCGAACAGGTCAAAAGGTTAAGTAAATGTCACAATTAACTATGGCATTTACTTAACCTTTGACCTGTTCGGCGCGCCACCTAAAGAAACTTCGCTTTATGTATAATTTTATAAATGATTTACCATAGTACAACATAGAGGTCTGCACGGGTCATCATAATTGAATGGTTACCCAACCCAAATTCGTATAATGATAATAAAAATTGGGACTCGATTCTCAGTTCGTTATAGAGTGTGGACCGTTATAAAGAGTGTGACCTGTATTGACGTTTATAGATGACGTGCACCATAACATTTTTTAACTCGAATTTTTTTTTTATATATTTAATACTGTAATATGTAGTATGGTTAGATAATTCTATGAGAGATCTTTCTATAAATCAGCAAAAGCAGAAAACAGCTATTTTAACTTTCCTCGAAATAAACATTTATTATTATATATAACGTTAATAACATTTTTTTTTACTCAGTTTTTTCATATATTTAATACAGTGCGGATCATCTATACTCAAAAGTTAAAATTTTTGAAATATTATATGATCCACACATTGGATTTTTAAAAAACCCACCACCATTCAATTCAATTTTGAAAAGGGTGTCTATTAATCTAAAAAAAAATTTGTCTCAAATTTTCTTTTCATAGATTTTTTAAAGTGCAACAATAATTTTCGTGTTTTGAATCTCACGACTAAATTTGGTAATGATTTTCTTTTAATGTAATATGTTCGTTACTTTTTTTTGTTGTAAAGAACTTTTATTATTAATAAAAAAAAAAAAAAAGGAAATAAATAAATCAAATGCATGTTGTAGAAAATATTCTATGAAAAAAAAAAGTTGTTCGTGTGGGCGGATTTGATTGACTCATTTCAATAAGTAAATTATGTGATACCTTGATAAAAATGTTATTTAACATATGATTATCCTATTAATTTTACCACAGAAATTTTTTTTCATTTCATTGCGACCAGAGTTAAGTTGGAGTTAAATCGGTTTTAAAATTGATTTTAAATTGGTTCTTACATTGCTTTAAAAGTCTTTTTTGAACTTTAATTTCCAAAACGACATAAGTAAAAACAATATTTTTATTAAAAAAAATAATAAAATACTTTATTTGAGATGTTTTATATAACTATTTATAATACATATACACTGCCCTCCAAAAAGTATTCGGACGATGTTTTTCGATGATTACGCAAAATTCCACATAACGAAAGTGCATAAAATTTGTGTCATTGTATGGCTTAGTTCTGACGATTCTACATATAAATTATAAAATTTTATTTTAATGGTGATCATTTCAAATTTTTTAATTTTTTAAAAAAAATATCAATATTCCGTTGGCCACCCGTTATTAGAAATACATGCTTCAATCCTTCTCGGCATACTTTCAATAAGGTTATTTAATACATTCTGAGGGATTTGAGACCATTCTTCTTTCATTGCAACCTCCAATTC
>CAUDNR010000792.1:9189-19554 GCA_958430865.1 Entrophospora sp. SA101
TTGGTGTTACATTTCCATTTTTGGAGTTAGAGAAGGATCTACAAGGCCAATAAAAAGTTGTGGGACTAGGTGTCTTGTACTATATATATAGATTTTTTACCTTTGTACAAATTAATATATTCATCAGGTGTATTAGGAATAGGTTCCTCAAGAGTTCCTTGAGAAATATGAAATGGTAAAACAAGTTGTTGATGTTGATCCAGATTACTAAAAGGTGGTCGGTTACTAGTCAATTCCCATAATAAAACACCCACACTGTATACATCAGATTTTTTTGTTTGGTTTATATACTTTATTATTGCTACAGTTGCAACATTGTGGGTCAATATAAGGTGCTATTCCTGCCAATTGGAATGTTGAAGTAGTTGTAGATTCACATATTTTATGGAAAAGTCCAAAATCTGCCAATTTTATTGTTTTTTGGCGAACCAAGAAATTATTTGAATGCTTTTCAAAAAAGATAAACATTATTAAATATAAATTTTTTTTAAGATAATAAATTTATGTATATAATATGTAGTTATTTAATACCAAATCTCGATGGATAACATTGTTTTCATGTAAACATGAAACAGCTGATGCAATCTCAGATGCAAATTTCAGCTTTAGATCCCAACTGATTGATTCAACTTTTTCTTGTAGGTAGCTTCTTAGTGTTCCACTATCTGCATACTCAAGGACCAATAAATATTTCTCTTTGTCTTTATATATAAATATAAATATTAGTTAATGGAAGAAAGTCAAAACAGAAAACAATTTAAACATACCTTCAATATTAGTGACACCATAAAAATGAATAATATTATGATGGTAATGAACTTTACATAATAATTTCAACTAATTGGATCAATTATTATTGTTAGTTGAAATTTTTTTTATAATCTATAACCAAAAATATATTGAAATTTACCTCATTAGTAACTTCTTTCATATGTGTTGTATCATGTTTATAGGATTTCAAGGCAAAAGTACTACTATTGTTATATATTGCTTTATAAACTTTTCCAGAACCACCTGAACCAATTTTTTGGGTATTTTTAAAGTCACTATATTTATAAAAATTAATGTGTTCATTCTGAATTGCCTCATTGAGCCATTCTAATCAACTATCCTTAGGTTTATCAACAATTACTTTTTTTTCATTGATTATTTTAGAGCTATTGGAATTGGATACAGAAATCTGATTATTGTTTAGTGTTCCATGTCGCAATCCAAAAAAGGAAACCAAAGTGGTCACAAAGTGGTTGCAACCAGGTGTCACAAACCATTTTTATATGTCGCAAATATGGTTGCAACCATCACCAAGAATTGTGACCAGCATCTATATTATTGTTGTCATTAATTGTAATTAACTGGTCATTCTGAATATTATCATTATCATTATCATTATTACTATTATTATTTTTCAAAATTTTAATATTATCATTATCAAGGATGTTTTTATGACTAGTATCTACTATAGCTTTAGCATTACTATTGCTGTTGGTGTTATCATCATTGTTTGAAATGATTTCAATATTACTAGTATTTTTATTTTTATTTTCATTTTCATTATGAGCTTGTTGATTTAATTCTCTGTCTTCTTCATCACCATTAACAACATTATTAACCATTTCATTGAGTTTCTTTTTTCTTCTATATAAAATCAGAATAGAAATAAAAGCAATGATGAAGATTGCACCAGATATAACTGATCCAATAATTATACTTAGCATATCAACACTGGTGGTGGTTGGTTCACTAACAGTGCTAGTAATGATTTTAGGATCAAATGTGTCCTAATAATAAAATATTTTGATAACCACCAAGAGCAGTAAAACCTTATTATTAATAAATATAAATAAAATTAATATAAATGATATAAACAGATAATATATTTATGTATGAATTTTAAAAATTATTATAATAAGTTACCAAATGAGATTATCATGTAATTTTTATATAAGGGTAATATTATATACAGAAAGGTTCTTTTATGAAATATACAGAACCTATGTGACAAATAAGGATTTAATTCTTAGAGTTGGTAAACACTGTGTAATTCCTGCCACCCCCAGCCCACAAATTTAATCATCACGTCTGTGATAAATGTCACATTGGTTTTACAAAAATTTTGAGCTACAATTTAGTTTCCTTTTTTATAGAATGAATTGCTATTTTTGGTAGGGTTCTGTATATTCCATTAAAAGAACCTTTCTGTATATAATATTTTCCTTTATATAAATTTGAAGTATGATAACTATGTACTTTATCAATTAGATTAACAGGATAGTTAGTAATGTTTGTTGGAATTGTCCATTGGAAAGGAGATTTTGTTACATCCAATATTGCTATTTTGTCTGGTTTTTCAGTACCACCATACACAATTATCCTTCCATCAGGTGCTAAAAACAAATAAATATAATTAAAAAAATATATTTAATTAAATAATTAATAATAAAATTAATTAATTTACCTAATACTGAAGAATGTCCAATTTGTAAAGAAGGTATATCACCACCAATTGTTGCCTAATGTAACAAAATATTTATTAATATCTTTTTCAGTTAAAAATACCATTACTGATGATTATATAACTTACATTAGACCATAAATTTTGTTTATTATTATATAAAGATGTCTAAACATAATATGTATTATTAGAAAATATAACATTCTCATTCCTTTTATTTTAATTAAATAATAAAAAAAATAAATTATAATATTACTTTAGTTGAATAAAGATAAAGATCAAGGTAAATTATATTTTCATCATCCAACATATGAGAATTGGGATAATTTATGATTGTTATAGGTGGACCATTATTATATGGTGTTAAGGTTGTAAATATAGACTCTTTGGCATTGAATTTATATATATTTGAATCATTAAAGGTGACTATATATGTGTTTCCATTATTATCTTGTGTATACATTGACATCCTAGACTTTAACTGTAGTTGTCCATCAGGGGTCACTGGAGTCAAATGAATTTGTATTTATTGAATAAACTATGGAATCATAAGCTGTTGAACCAGGTGTTGAATTTCTTTCTCCAGCTATAACATAAAGTGTGTCACTATTAACTCCTCCTAATGCTAATAATGCCAAAGCAAATGGAGGTATTAATCCTGATTTTGGAACAATTAGTTTTATTGGTAATTTTTGATTAAGTGAAAATGGTGTGGATAAATTAGGTAAATTATTTGGTTTGTAGATCTTGAACTGTTAGAATATCCTCCAAAATAATATAGTTTATCATTTAACACTATTGAACTTTGAGCACATATATCTAATAATTGACCAGAAACAAAAAAATTGAAACTGTATAACAAAAATAAATTGAAAATCATTGTTAATAAATTTAATGATTTATTAAATTATCCATTTTTTTAGCATTAAAAATAAACCTGCTTTTTATTGCATTGCCTTCAAAATGAATATTATATATAAGAAAATTTATGTACAAAAGTAGAAAGTTTCTCCAAATAAAATTAAACTCATTAATTTTTAGCTGGGAAATACAGTACAGAGTTAAGCAAGTATTTGTTTGATTATTGCCTCCAACTACGCACTATCATATAGAAAATCGACATTGGATTTATTGCTACCATTCTTGTTTTTGAAATAGAGATTGCTCAAATGACATGTCATCTTTTAGTTCAAGAAATCACATTTATTTCCTTTCAAAATTATTAAAAAAAATTTTTCATTTATTGTTAACAAAGAAACTTGCCCTATTACTATATTACGAATTTACAAATTCTGCAATAACTTAATACGAGAAAATTGCAAAGCTTAATCTGTAGTCACGGCCGCCTAGTAGTTTGAAAGCAATGTACTCTTTTTTCTTTTACCATTATCATAGGTCCCAATTACTCATTTATTCAATCACCACATTCATCACCTTATTATTAACATTTAATTAACATTTAAAAAAAATCGGTATAATCAATGATGCTAATTCAGTAATGATTTTTTTATCTAATAGTTGATTTGTTTTAGGAAAAAAATTTTAAAAAAAGGATTCGATGTTCTAGAATATAATCGCATAGTATATATAATTGAGCTTGCAGCTGCAGTTGAAGTTGAAATTGAAGCTGAAGTTGCAGCCGCAGAGCGCTCCCCAAAAATGTTTTTAATGAATATTGGCTTTATTTATAATAAAAAAGATTTCTGACAGTAATGGTTTGTTTAACAGATTATCGTTATACGTAACTACACACTAACCTTCTTGATTATCTTTCTCAACTATTTTTATCTTGAGATATTACATGAATCATGTGATCGTGATGTTTTATTAATAATAATTAATTTGTTTCTTAACCTTATGATTGATCTTAAATTGTTGGTTATCCTTCTTAACCTTACGGTTATCTTTCTTAACCAATTTTATCTTACGATTTTACATGATCCATGTTGTGATTATCTTTTCTTAACTTATATTCTTACATGATCGAGATTTTTATTAATTAATTTTTGATTATCTTACGATCTTACAAGGTTCATGTGATTGAGATGTTTTATTTATTGACTGTTAACTATTATTAAATTACGATCTCATATACAAGGTTCGTGTGATCGAGATGTTTTAATAATTAATTGTCGGTTATCTTTTTTGACTATTTATTGTAAAAAAATTTGTGAAAATTGACCAATCAAATTCACATTTTTTCATAATTACATTTTTTCTCTTCGGAAAATATTTTAATAAAAAACTATCTGATAATCTAATATTGATACAACTAATAATAATATGTACTATTTTTATTGATTTCGGTTACATATTAAGCAGTTGGTTGAAACAAATAACCTTTTAAAAAGAACTGCAATTTTCAGGACTGACTGAAGTTGATGAATACGAAGAATTAATCTTCAAGAAATTTTGTGGGACGATGATGATGACCAAGGAAAAAGGTTCCAAATCGATGAGAACATACAAACTGCATTAGAAGATGGTTATAAATATGTATTTTCACTGATGCCAATATTAACAACCAAAACTGCTTGATTTTATAATGTTAAATTTCTCGCTTGCTTTTTTTTCAGTTTACATTAATTCAATCGACCAGGATTTCTTTTGTTAATAATAATGACGATGATGATAATGATACCATTGGTAATGATAGCGACAATATGACAATGACGATGATAATAATGACGACAATAATGACAATGACAATAATGATGGTGACAATAATAGCATCAGCAACTACATTAGCAATGTGGTGGTACTGGTGGCTACGAGCAACTGCCACGGACCCTCCCTCTATTCATATGCACTGGCACATACAATAACAACAAGGATAATAAGTTGGGATATGTGAGCATTAGTTTAATGAAAAAGACCTACAACGGAGTCACCAAACAAAAATCTTGAAACAAATATTTTGGCATCATCATATCTAGGTAAAAAAAAATTTCTTTTACGATTAAACTAGCGTGTAAACTATATTAGATACATGAATGCTTTTATTAGATTCCAATACATCAATGATAATCTACAATTTCAACGGTTGGCAAATCGGTACCAGGTGGAAATATTTTTTGCATTTGGAGGCCAAGGAGTTAGAATTTACATATCTAGTTATAGAATCGTCGTCGTCGTCGTCGTCGTCATTAATATTCGAGGATTCATTTAAAGGAATATTTCCAAGCAATACTCCTTTTTTTACTTCCTTCTCGCAAATTATTGATTTTTTTTAGTACGATAATAATCATGATGTCGTAATATATTAACTTTGGGCATCAGGTTGCATAATTTTTTGGTAATTATAAATAAAAGGAAAACTTCGGCCACTTTGATCAATGATTAATTAGTCAGTCAACTGATCAATGACCAATCAAAAAAAAATTTTTTTTTGAATCCAATCTCTATTCTAGATAATTTACGATGGATAAGTGAGGATATGATAGCCTGCTATTTGTTTTTTTTTATTGTCTCTTTCTTTTTTTTTATCTTGAAAAATAAGTAGAATGATTCCAACAAGATACTCCTGGCAAGCTGCTGATTATTCAAGGTAAATAATTCATTTCAGGAAAAACAAATTTTGCTTGTTGTTTTTGTTTATATTTCTCGGTTACTTTTTGGAAGCCATCCATCATCTTTGAGATCGCTAGCACTAGTTTTAACATGGTAAACATTATCAACTCGCATATGATGAAACATAATCCTGCCTGCTGGAAATCTTTTTCTGAACAACTGATGATCATCATAACTTTCTTTGACTACTTTTCAACCACGGGGCCTATTTTCGCCATTGATTTTCTTGACAAAAAAATTTACATTGTTGAAAATTCCAGAATTTCCTTTCTTTCCACAATCAACTAATCCAGTGGTAAATTATTATAGAATGAATTTTTTTTGTTAGGATCTGCATGAAATTTTGACATTTACATAGCTAACTGTATTAGATGGGCGTCTAAATTAATTTAGACAATTTATTATAATGTAATGTCTAAAAAATAAATTCGATCGAATACAAATTAGTTATTATCTGGAAATAATTTCCAAATTTAGTCAATATTTTTTTGAACATCACGCTATTTTATTATTTGGACATTTTGTATATAAAATACTAGTACTATTACTATAATAATAATATATTAATATTTTATATTACCATTAAACAATCTATAGCTGTATGCGATCTTTCAAATCATGTGATTATGTCCCTACTTACATCATGTTTGTTATACAAAATGTACTATACTATTTTGGATAAAATAAATTCAAATTTGGTGTTTTTTCCTACAAATTGAATTTTTTTTCTTTTTTTTTTTTTCTTCACCCTAAATTTTCTTCAAATAATACAAACTTCTCAATAAACTTTTAACGAACCGAGTAAAATAATACAATAAATAAATAAAAATGAGTTCAGAAACAACACCTGGTTCCCTTGCTTTCGAAGTTGACTTTAAAGAAAATCCTGAGGCACCTATGCCAGAAAATTTGAAAAAAAGACTTTCAGAAAAGAAGGAAGAAAAGTATATATATATATATGTATTAATATTAATGTCATCATTTTTATATAAGTAGATATATTTGCCCCTTTGGATTATCTGTTATCTAATAAAAAATCTTCATAAGTCGTTGTATGCGTGACTTTATGAATAAAAATATATATATAAATTTTTTTTAATATATGGATTATATTTACATGCGATGTATGTATAGATGAATTAATATTGTGGTTTATATTAATTATCATTATGTAGCTTATCTCAAGAAGAAATCGATAACAAGCTTTCAGAAGCTGAGGAACGAAGAAAGGTAAAATAATTACTAATCAATAATTAATAATTTATTACACACAAGTACACTGAGTGAATGAATGACTACATATATATATATAGAAAGCAGAAACAGAAAAGGCAGAAAAGGCAGCTAAAGAAGTTGAACGTGCTAAACAAGTAGCAGAGGAGACACGTCGCCTGTCCGATAATAAATCTAAAGAACTGGCTGCTGAATTACAAAAGAAACTTGATGATGCCGAGCAAAAAAGAGAAGAAATTTATAAGGAACGTGTCAAGAAAACTGAGGATGAAAAAAAATAATAATGCATGTCTGATGATTAATGGAATCAGGATTAATTAGTAAATTGGAATAAATTTTATAAATATCATAAATATTATAAATATTATCATTAGATTAAATTATACATTATTAAATAAATAAATATATATATATCTATATTCACATGTTTTTGACTTTTTGAAAACATTATATTAAAAAGTTAACCGACATTCCTCATGAGCTTTTTTAAATTTCACACGTTTTAAAGAGTGTTTAAAATTATTGTATAGATAAATAACAATGATTTATTTCAGAATAAGGTTTCTGATCCAAACTATTTTCGGAAAAAGTAGCTTTGGCAATAGTTTAAAATAATTTGGGCCTTATAAAAAATTAATTTTGCCAGTGTTCCGGCAATTTCTGCCATTAAGAGTAAGAGAGGTAGTAGTAGGAAACCTTTATTTTAGAAGAAATACATTTTATGAAAATAAAGGACTTGTTGGAATTGAAAAAGAATACTGTGGTGAAATATATATTAATATCTATAAACAGGCAGGTAAACTAACAAAACGTAAAAATGTAATGCTACAGAATTCTCGGACGAAAAACTGTATTAACAATATCCTTTTGAAATTATTGATAAATTTATTCAAAAACCCTCATATCTTCCGAGCCATATAATGAAAATGGTTTCACTCAATTGATTGATTCACAAAAGTTGAATATTTAACAAGATGAATAATTATTGTATAACTAAATTTCCAGATAATGGAAATTATGCAATGGTTCTTGATGACAACAATAATGCTGACAATGATACATACCACATACTAACAGTGTAAATATTAACATTGATATTTTTGTCACTTTATTATTTAAGATTAATCAATCGATTTATTTACTTATTAATTTTATTAATGGATATATATATACATGCAATGATGAAAACATAAAAACGACAAAGTAAAATAACAGAAGAAAAGGTAATTACTACAACTATAATTTTATAAATTTATGAAATATCAAATAGCTAAAAAATTGATTGTTCAAGATCTAGGATTTAATATAACTACTTTATCAACACCATGTTTGTAAAATTTGATTTTTAAAGGGTTAGGTCCATTCCAACTGTTATAACCCTTTGTTAGAAAATCATCAGCATTGGAAAAAAAATACTCTATGGTATTTAAATTTTTTGGTTTTGTTTGATTTAATACATCAACTATTTTATCACCATCTATTGCATAATTATTATTATCAGCTGATCCATAGTTTTTTAATACAATGCGTTTTAATTTAGTGCAATTATTAAATATACAAGCCAGCTCTTGATTCACTTCGTTGTTGTGATGTATATGTAAATGCTCTAGATTTTTACAATTTTGTCCAATCGATTCAATCAAGATCCCTAAATTTTCAATGTCACTAGGTTTACCATGAATTGTCAAATCTTTAAGATTTTTCCCATTGGCTATAATGGAACCTAACACGTCTAAAAATAATGATGACTCATCAGAAAGAACTAAAACCAATACTTGAAGATTTGGTAAGAAAACAGATTTTAAATTAGTCATTGTGCCATCACCACCAAGTAAGGATTTATCATCAGAGTCATCATATAATTTCAACGTTTCCAAGTTTTGAAATGTCTGGATTAAAGAATCTAAATTACTTCTAATATTATTTTCATAATAAACTATTGATTTTGAATGAATAGATATTGCTTTCTTGAAATCATCCGATGATAATAAATTGTAAGATATCAAAAAAGACAATCTTTTAATCTGACGCTGTGCTTTAATTAATCGAGCTAGACTATGAATAAATTTATCTTTTTTATCCGAATATGATAAATAGTATTTTATTTTTAAAAATTGAATATTTCTACAAATATTTGACAACTCATCAAGAAGATCCCAGCTATTTAAGTATGTAAATTCTAATTCATAAAGATTTTGGAAACAAACATTAAATCTGTGGTGGTTAATCATGTCAGTCATCAAAAATCCATGGCCTGAATTAAAATTAAGAACAAGCTTCCTGATAGCAGTAGAATAATCTAAAGCAAACTTTATTAATCTTCCTACGAAAAAATGATATTCCAATTCATAAGACATCAAAATCTCTAAATAAGGATCCATCATAAATTTTAATTTATTTATAAATTTAGCGTAATTGTGCAATGGTTGTTTCTCCAATAATTTAAAATTTATTTTATCCATAAACAAGTCTTTATCCTCTTTTTCTGCCTCTACTACGAAACAATTAAATAATATTTTGAAGCTGCCATAAGAATAAAATGGGTTTCTCCATAAGGTTGAAATAATGATATTGTGCCATTGTCTATTGACTAGAATGCATGAATATAACGTTTTGTAATCTTTTTCAATATACTTGGATATTTCAATCAAAAGTTCTGGTGGTAAACTAGCAGCCATTCCTGCAAATGAAGAAAATTTAATTTTTTTGTTTTGCGTGAAAATAAACTAAATGTGAAAAATTAAATTAGCCAATCAAAAGGAATTTCGCACCAAATGCCCCTAAATTCAATTTCACATGTAACGTTTTCTTAAAGATCGATCCAAAATTTAAAGATTTATTTCAACGAAAGGATCTGCATAAATTTGGCCAATCAAATTTCTTCTAACAGTGCAGATCATCTATAATCATTAATTGCTTATATATTAGTAACAATTGGTCAACTTCTTCAAAATACTAAAAACAAAAAAAATTATATCATTTTAAAAAATTTAACCGATAAGTTTTATTGTTCATGACTCAAGCCTCAAAACTTATCGGCTGGTTTTTTCTTAAACTGAAAATTGGCAGAGCCTTAGCATTTTGAAAATTCCAAATTTTGTTATACATTT
>CAUDNR010000793.1:0-15968 GCA_958430865.1 Entrophospora sp. SA101
GCCCAGCTGATCAAGAAACATCAAGTAAAAATGATATAGTTGGAGTACTGCCATATATTGCACCAGAGGTATTAAATCAGAAACCTTATACACAAAAATCTGACATCTATAGCTTTGGGATTTTAATGTCAGAAACATCAACACATCAACAACCATTTGGAGATCAACCACATGATATAGATCTTGCTTTCAAGATCTGTGGTGGCTTAAGACCTAGTTTTTTAGATGGGGCATACTGCAATAAAACCAGACAAAGTGAACATTGGTATAACCAATAATTTCAGGGGTCAAAATTCAGTCATTTGTAATGTAATCATAATTAAAATCCCATTTGTTATCTTAAGTGATATATAGAACTATCCCCCTATATAAAAATAGTAATATGAAATTAATTTACATTAGGTCTACTATGAAACCCAAGAATTATAGCACCATTAGAAGTATTTTGAAAAAGGAACAAGGTGAAAAAATTGCTCCTTACATTTTCAAGATAAATGATATTCAGACACTTGAAGCTTATCTAAGAAAAGAAAGGATTACATGAAATTTACCAAGTACCAAGAAGAAAGAAAAATAATAAACATTAAGAAAAGGAAGATGTGCTGTTACCCAACTAAAGCAGGAATCCTTTGAAAGAAATAATCTTATTATACAATATTGATCTATATTTTTTTTAATCTTTCAGCAAAATAATAAATATAGTACATAAACGAATATAATAATGATGGTTTTGGAAAACATTTGTACATTCAACCGATCAACTGGTTTCCTAGAGAAAGAATAGAAAGGGGTCAACGTCAAAATCGCGAATTGCCTTTAACGGAAAATATCTCGAAATTTTATTAAATGGACATGGTTATTAAGCTAAAATTAATTGTTGTGATGAATTGCATATAGAAATGTGTTAACTCATAACCATGACCTTTGCAATTATCCTTGTTTCTATTGCGATGTCTTTGTTTACTATTTTTAAAAAAACTAAACAGAAAATTTCTCAAAATTTTTAAGTAGGCATAGTTTCTAAGCTAAAGTTGTTCCTTGCGACAAGTTACGTATATATGTGGTATCAACTTAAAATCATGATTTTGACGTTGACTCCTTTTCTATTGTCCAGGCCCATTTGAGATATCATATACAGTTAAACCTTGTCACAGCGGATGAACGGGACATATAAGAAAATTTTATTTAAAATCCGTTGTGCCAAGATTACTAATCTTGCCACAGCGGGGTTTTATATGTTTTTATATGTGAAGCAGAATTTTAAAAATCCGCTATGACAAGAATTTAATTATAATCCGCTGTGACAAGGTTTGGCTGTACGACGATGATGATGCTTCATCTGAATCATCAAATGGTTCAAGCGTATCTTGCGATATTTAGCGTAATATTATAATTTGTAAGGTTTGTATAATTATCAGTAGTAAAAAACATATTATTCAATTGTTTTTTGATCATGTTATAATTTAAATTATTATCGTTATATTTGAATTAATAGGAATTATATAAGAAATATTTTTGATACACTGTTCAATGTCCAGACATCCAACAATCATGAAAATTATTTCATTTGGCAAATATTCCAAATTAGCAGTAGTAATGGTAGCAGAACTTGAAGAGAATGATGATTAACAAGAAAAAGACTAGAAAGGCTCTTGAATTTCACTCGCGCTGATAATACTTGCTCACATAATTCCCTTCTAGAGGACTCTCGTTTTCCTTTATTTCATACACATACGACCGAAGATGCTTTTTTAGAAATTAATAAAAGTATGGACGCGTAAAGGAGCTTAAGTTCGTACACACAAACCCTCACCACCTCAACAAAACAAATTGAAGAATGTCCTAAAGATCGTTTACACTTAGTTTATAGATGATATATATTTAATAGAATCATTCTTGCGCCTTAGTTCTTAAATATTAAAGTGGAAACTAATAAACAAATAAAACCAAAAAACAAAAATCACAATGGCGCCATCTATTTCATATAAATAACATATTTAGATAATAAAGAAATTCTTTTAGGCGTCTAAAGTAGACCTTTCTCTGCTGCTCTATATAGAATTTAAAAGATTGACAGTTTTCTATTTGATAGTATGGAATGCTTACTTTTTTCTTTTTTTTTGTGTCGAATGGTAAATTTTTGACATAATTAGTATTAATTTTCTATGAAATGGTTTTTCATGAATCTCTCTAGCCAACACCCTCATAATAATAAGGTACTATCGAGTCTTTTGAGTAGCCGTAGCTTTATGTAGAGAGCATGTTAAAAAATTTGAAATTTATGCATATGTTACACGCACCTTTCCATTCATAGTAAACTCTCGTCAAACAAGAAAAAAAATTTTTGTATTTTTTCCCATTGCGTATAATTTATATAATGAAACAGTACAACCTTTTATGCAAAGGTACTCGATTAGTCGTTTTCGTGACATGATCACCAATAGTAATTAAAATTCACTATTCATAGACGGATCATCCATCAAATATCACTACTTGATTCATTTTATCACTCGATTCATTATCACTTCCATTGCTTCATTAATCGATTCGTTATCGTTTTATTATTCTCATAAAGAAAAACTTTTAAAGAACCTTTTTTTTTTCTTCAAAAGCAAGGTGAATGAATATGTAACATTGACAAAATTCAGGTCAATCATGTAATTATAATTGTTCAACATCAAAATAATAAGACTTGAGTTGTACGTACCAGGGGTAAATTTTTTTAGCTTTTTTTAGTAAGATTTTCTGGGTAAATTTAATGTTCTTCTATTTTTACGTAATCAGAAGAAATAAAAAATCCTGAAATTATGAATGCAGAAACAAATCTAGCAAATATAATTCCCACTAATCATAATAATAATACATCAGTTGTTGATGTTATTGATTCAATAGAAAATCACCTACCAACTCAAGAATCTAAATCCTCTTCAAAAGAAATAAGCAACACAGAAACAACAACAGCAGAAACTACTGCCGCTATCATAAAACATGAGAATGACAACCAGATTTCATCGACTGAAAGCAAACATACAAAGATTTCAGAACAATCAACACAATCAACACAATCAACATCCAACAATAATGATGGCGAAACAGATTTTTTAGAGTTAATTAAAGTACTCTTTACAACTTCACCAAAATTAGTTTTTGGCATGTATTTATTAATATTGTTTACATGGAGTTTCATACAAAAGTCATCCATACTGGTATTGATACTGGGTTGTGGAGTTGGGTATATGATTAGAATTTACACTTTAAAAATTGATGTAAAAGCCTTAGAACAAAAAAACAATCCGTTTATAGATAATAAAAATATTAATAAAGTATCATCAATGGTAACAAAAATTTTTTTTTACCGAGATAAATTTATATTTTATATATACTTAAAAAAAAACTTTGCTTCTCCAAATAATAAAATTTTTAGGAATTAAAATCAAAATCAGAATCAAAATCAACAATAACAATACTTTCAATTTCACCAAAAATTGATAAAGTGCTAAATAAAACTTTTGATTACATTATGCGTGACATAATAGATGTTTATTGTGAGCCAATTGATGAAAATAATGAAAAAGAGTTGTCAAAAAACATAAGGAGTTCAATGAATTCTATGGCAATAAATTTATCTTTATGCCTTAAAAATTTAGATAAAATTGAATTAGGTGTAATGTCAAGTTATACAATCGCAAATTCTTTTATTGTTCATTTAGTAAGTAATTAATATATATATATATATATATATATATTTAATTCTTGAAAGGGGTAAATTATTAATTATTATTAACAAATTTAAATATTATTTTTAAAAAAATAAATAGCGTGAATATAGAAAATTTATCGCTGCAAATGAATCTTTAGATGTTTACTGTGATAAAAACCAATCATCTCCATTGGCTTTCACAACAAGTAAACAAATTCAAACTCAAAATTTACGTTCATTATCACGTCTAATATTATCACGTTTCTTACCATCATCCGAGTCTCAAAGTCAAATATTAATGGCTTTCCTTACTGAGTTATGGACAAATAATATTTTTTCACCACTACTTGATACAATCAGTGATCCAGATTGGTTAAATTGTACCATAGTAGACTATCTTTCAGATGAGGGTTCTAATGAAGATGAAGGTACTTTTTTCCAACAGTTAGCTTCCTCTTTAGAAGAGGAAGTGGCTGGTCTTGCTGAAAAATTATTGCAAGATCCCACTACTACCACCGCCGCTTCTGCTGTTGCCACCAGTCCATCATCTAATAACGAACAAGGACAATCCATTTATTCACACACGAATGATTTATCATCGTTACCATCATCTCGACATCAACAGCAACAACAAAATTTATCTCATTATTCTAATACTGATAACAAATTCAATAATTTCGATAGTTATAATAACTATAACTACAATAATAATATTTATAACTATAGCTATAATAATATTGATAATAATATTATTAATGGTTATAATATTAATGGCATCAATAACAGATCCAGATCTTCACGAAATTCAATTGATATGACATCAGCAAGATTCAAAAATTTACAATCAGTCCTTAATCGTAAATCAGAGATTTTTGCTGAATTTATGGCATTTCTTGAGGAAAGAGAAGCCGCAAATTTACTTAGGTTTTGGCTTCAGGTAGACTCATTTAAAAAAATTGCATCCAATGAAATAGATACTAGCCTGATCCAAGAAGACGCTATTGGCATATTTAAAACATATTTTGGCGAGGCTGCCACTTACCCAGTTAAAGTGACAAATGATAAGTTAATTAAGCAATGTATTAATGAGATAACTAAAGCTCCAGGCTTCAATTGTTTTATTTCTTTACAAGAATACGTTTTTAATGTTTTGGAAGAAAAGTACTTTGATGATTTTGTTGAAGATATGAAAGGTCAAGGTGAAGATATGAGTTTCTTGATTTATGAAGATGAACCTAAACAAAAAAATAAAAATGGTGGCGATGACGATGATGATGATAATAATAATAATAATGACGACAATAGTGATAATGTTGGCAATGGTGGCAATGGTAATAGTAATAATTTCTTTGATAAAATAGAAATAGAATCACCAACAAAAGAAGAAAATTTGTTTAAAATGAATGAAAATGATGAAAATGGATTTTCAGGAAAACCCATTGAAACTGAAAAAGAATCGCAAGAAATGATATTTAATAATCCATATCATGAAAAAAATTCAAGTTCATCATCAGCAAAAGACAACCACAATGGTTTAACTGAAAACGACAATTCATCTTCCAAACGATACAGCACAATCAATGATTCTTTATCAATTTTGAAAAGCACTAACGAAGAAACTTTAGAGTATAATACAATGACTTATAACGATGATGTTGATGATAATGTTGATGATAATGTTGTTGTTAGTGATCGTGACAATAATAATGATCATGATAATAGTGATAATAATGATCATGAAAATGACAATAGTGATAATAATGATCATGAAAATGATAATAATGATAATAATGATTATGAAAATGATAATAATGGTAATAATGGTCATGAAAATGATAATAATGATAATAATGGCAATAAAAACAATAATGACAATAATAATTATAATAGTTACAATAATTATAATGGTGATTATGACGATGATTATGATGATGGTGGTAGTGACGACGGTAATAAAATAAATTATTTGTATTCAACTCCTGGTGAATCAATAACCAGATCATATTCAGTAGAAGATCCATTAATTGAAAATTCAGATGAAAAGTATACGGAAGAATTATATGATAGTGATCCAGAAACAAATTCTGTTCACTTTAGATCGGCAAATACGAGGATGGATCTTACTGGTGTCAGTATAAAAATGTGTGAGGTCTCTGAATCAAGATTCAATAACATTATTTATTCTAAAAAAAACCTTGCATACATGATAGAAGTGGAACAACCTGGTTCTACCGGATGGATAATGACACGTAGTTTTGCAGATTTTGAAGCTATGCATATTGCATTGGTAAACGAATTTCCAAAAGCCGAGAAAGTAACCATGCCTCGTTTAATGTTAAAGAAAAATTATGATGCATGTCAAGATTTGCAAAGATATTTAAATATTTTGTTGAGTGATAGCACTTTGGCCAAGAGTGATCCACTCCAGAAATTTATGAAAAGGGATGGTCTTCCCAATGAAGAATTGTCTTTACCAAAATCCAAGAGAACCAGAGGTCTTTCAATTTTGTCAATTCCAAAATCAATGTCCATGGTAAATCTCGTTGCAGGAGTTAATAATATTGCCAATAATTTACAAATAACGGATAGCGGCGGTAATAGAAGAAACTCTTTGGAAAAGAAAAAATTTGGTTTTGATTTTTCATTACAAAAAAGTTTTTCGGAAATTACATCCAGGAAACCAATAGAACCGTCGTTATCACAATTATCACAACCACCGCTACTATCAGATCCACCTAAAAAAACGATAGAAAATTTTGAAAGACTATTGCCATCTTCGCCTATTGAAAATGGATTGACAGAACGATCGGATGAAATATTTAAATTTAAGAAAATAGCACATTCGGCAAAACCTAGTGTTGATAGTAATGCGTCATCGTGGGTTTCTGTGACACCTACTAGCTCAATGAACGACTCATTTTCAGGCCAAATCAATTCAAATGATTCAAATGATTCAAATAGAATAACAACAAGAAATAACGATAATTCACATATTTCATCATACGAAGACGATAATCATTCTAAAAATAACTCAGTATCCAAATCTAAAACCAATAGACCAAACAAAGTTTTGACAGGACAAGAAATTGATATACTGATCGACACAGTGTTTGCGATAGTCGAAGAAATATTTGATTTATCAATGAAATCACAATGGCATCTTCGTAAAACAGTACTTTCGGTTTTGCGAGAAGTGGTCAGAAGATCTTATACTGATGCCATCAGACAATCATTTCTAATAAATATTCATAAATTGACAACTGAAGAGAATGTAGCATCAATGATTGACGATTTCAAAAATTCATTTTGGCCAAATGGTGTATGGGAAGAATCAGGGCCTACACGTACAGAAGAAGAAAAAATACAAACTAAAGAGACCGCAAAAAGACTACTCCTTCAAAAGGCTATGCCAGAATCATTATTAAGAGTTATGGGATATGAGAATTCTAGAGTCATGGTTAATAGATTAGTTGACGGTTTTTTGGACGAGAAAGAGATTATAAGAGGAATGTTTGTTGGCATTTTAGAAAATATTGTAAAATTAATCATTACAGAATAAGGTTAATGTTTTTGGATAATAATAACTTTATTTATAGAATTTTTGTTTTTATATAAACATGTAATATATAATAATATATAATAATAATAATATAATATATAATAATAATATAATATAATATAATATAATATAATATACAAGTCATACAAAAGTAAAATCAAAAGTTTCCTAGAATGTATGCGTGAAGCAGAGATTGGCACCGTCTAAAAATTCTTTGGCCGGTTAATTAACTGTGAAAATTGGTTGACCGTTAATTTTAACCGGCCTACAATTCCCCATTTTTTTAAGCAAACAGGGTCCAATAATTCACTAATTATAGTCTATATGTTATAGGTTAATGTTATTATTATGTAAAAAACTTAAATTTGGCCAGAAGATCCTGGAAACCGGTTTTTGTTTTAAGCTGTATAAATTTTTAATATATTTTATTGATATATTAATAATTATATATTATATAATATATTGATAAGTATATCACTTGTTAATGCTATAAAAAAATGAAGACATTGATTTGAAAAGGCAAGAAAATAAATAATACTGCAATTATGTATGTTTATGATTATTAAAAATTATATATTTTTTTGTCAAAAATCATTATTTAGTGTGCATATTTGACATCCAGATTTCAAATGAAAAAAAATTCTAAAGATAATTGTGAAAAGTTATTACCTTCATATAATATCATTACTCAATATAATGATATAATAACAAGATTTAACTTATTCGGGTAATTCATCTGGTATAGTTAATTCAACCTGTTTAGAATCTACAAAATATTTATCACAAGAGTGGGTATTAATAAATTTTGTTAATTTTAAAATTAATAAAAACAAAAATAATCATTGGTAAATGTTAATAACTACCATTGTTGTTACCAATAATTGTTACTTTATTGGAATTCACAGGTTGGGGAAGGTTTGTAAAATTTAATAATCTGCTAGTATAAACAGCATTTGGATGAATTATTGCAGTAATTGTTGAAGGATCAAATTTTATTTCATCCATTCTCTCAAACTCTTTTCTAATTGATTCATAATCTCCAAAATTCTGATAATCAAATGAGTCATACCAAATTTTAATAGTCTTATAAATTTCATTAGCAGTTGGATTAGCATCCATGCATCTGAATGCTAGTTCAATATAGAATTTTGGTGTGTTGTTTGAAAATCCAGGTCTTACACCTTCACATATTTTCATTGCAAGACCAATATCATGTGCCAAATTATTAAATGGTTGTTGGCCAGTTGATACTACAGACATCAGAACTCCAAAACTATATATGTCTGATGCTGTTGTATATGGTTTCTCCTTTAAAACTTCTGGTGCAATATATGGTAGTACTCCAAATATATCATTTTTGTTTGAGGATGATGTTTGACTAGCTGGGCATGATAATCCTAAATCTGCAATATATGAAGCAATATGAAATTGAAGAATATTACCACTATGAAGATCATGATGAATAATTCCTTCTTTATGAATATCTTTTAAACCATCAATAATTTGTTTAAGAATTTTAACTTTGTCTTCCCATTTTAAATTTTTAAAATCTTTTGTTAAATAATTTTGAAGGCCTCCACTTTCCATATGTTGCATTATAAATATATATTCATTTGTAATCGAATCTTGTGTTAATCCATAAACATGAATTATTTCTACTTTATCATGAAACTTCATATAATTTTTGAACTAAAATATCAAATAATATGTTTAATCATAACAATAAGAATCAAAAAAAAATCAGGAAATAAATAGAAAATAAAATAATTTACCTCATTAAGAAATTCATCAGAAATATTCTGTGAATTATGTAGTTTTTTTAATGCCACAATTCTATCTCTACTGTATCTTCTTTTATTTTCAGCATCTGCATGCTTCTTACCATTTAACCAAGTAGCTTTGTATATAGTTGCAAAACCACCTTCACCTATCTTTTCAATATTTGTTAAATCATCATAAGGAATCCATTGAAGATAATAATGATTATCATATCTTGTTGCTTTAAGTTGTGTGCCTTTAATCAGCTCATCTAATGCTTCATTGCCACTAGTCCATCCTTCAGTTAATAGCCTTGGATCACATGATTGACACCATGAATCATCAGTATTATATCTATTGCATGTTGGACATTCCCCATATACTACATATCTTTTATCAGAATATTCATCACTTTGAGAGTAATCCATTAGAAAGACATATTCTTTTGTAATTGGATCTTGTGTTAATCCATAAATATAGAACTTCATATAATTTTTGAACTAAAATAACAAATAAAATATCTAATTACAATAATAATAATCAATAATTAAAAAATCTGAAAATAAAATAATTTACCTCATTAAAAAATTTATCAGAAATATTCTGTGAATTATGTAGTTTTTTTAATGCCACAGTCCTATCTTTGATAATTCTTTTGCCATAATTTACATACTTATAACCATTCAACCAAGTAGCTTTGTATATAGTTGCAAAACCACCTTCACCTATCTTTTCAATATTTGTTAAATCATTATAAGGAATCCATTGAAGATAACAATGATTATCATATATTGTTGCTTTAAGTTGTGTACTTTTAATCAACTCATCTAATGTTTCATTGCCAGTAGTCCATCCTTCAGTTAATAGTTTTGGATCACATGATTGACACCATGAATAATCAGTATTATATCTTTAACAAGTTGGACATTCCCCATACCGTTTATATCTTTCCTTTGAATATTCATCATTTTGAAGACTTCCATCTTCCATGTAATGCATTACAGAGATATATATTTTTGTAATTGGATCTTGTGTTAATCCATAAATATAAACTTTATCATGAAATTTTTTATAATTTTCAAGCTAAAATAATAAATAAAATATTTAATTATAACAATAATAATCTATTTAAAAAATCTGAAAATAAATAAAAATAAAATATTTTACCTCATTAAGAAATTCATCAGAAATATTCTGTGAATTATGTAATTTTTTTAATGCCACAGGCATATCCTTGCTAGTTCTTTCATTATCATAATTCACACTCTCATACCATTTAACCAAGTAGCCTTGGATATAGTTGCAAATTCACCTTCACCTATCTTTTCAATATTTGTTAAATCATTATAAGGAATCCATTGAAGATAATTACTATAATGATATTTAGTTGCTTTAAGCTGTGTGCTTTTAATCAACTCATCTAACATTTCATTGCCACTAGTCCATCCTTCAGTTAATAGCTTTGGATCACATGACTGACACCATGAATAATTAGTATTATATTTATTGCAAGTTGGACATTCCCCATATACTCCATATCTTTTCTTTGAATATTGATCATTTTGAAGACTTCTATCACCCATGTATTCCATTACAAAGATATATTCTTTTGTAGCTGGATCTTGTGTTAATCCATAAATTTTATTTATAAATGGTTCACCATGAAATATAACATAATTTCTGAACTAAAAAAATATATTGAATTTCAGAATAATATTTAAAAAACCTGAAAACAGATAAAAAAATAAAATAATTTACCTCATTAAGAAATTCATCAGAAATATTCTGTGAATTATGTAGTTTTTTTAATGCCACAGTCATATCATAACTAGCTCTTTCATTATGATATGCAATTTTATAACCATTTAACCAAGTAGCTTTGTATATAGCTGCAAACCTACTTTCACCTATCTTTTCAATATTTGTTAAATAATTATAAGGAATCCATTGAAGATAATTATCATTATCATACTCAGTTGCTCTAAATTGTGTACTTTTAATCAACATATCTAATGTTTCATTGCCACTAGTCCATCCTTCAGTTAATAGCTTTGGATCACATGATTCACACCATGAATAATAAGTATTATATCTATTGCATGTTGGACATTTCCCATATTTTTCTCTTCTTCCTTTTGAATATTTATCATTTTTATCAGTAGAAGTATTTTCATCCAAAATGTTTTCCATTGTGGTTTTTTGTATAATTTGTCAAAAAAAAAATTTTTTTTTTAAAGAACTTTTTTTTTTCAGCCACAAATATTTATCACAAAAAATGTATTAAATATATTAAATTTTACCTGAACTACAACAATTCAGCGTTGACACCCTAAAACTGTAATAAATATTGCAAGCATGCGATCAGAGTTATTGGAGTCACCAAATCTGGCAAACTAAATTAAAATCACATATACAACTATACTGCTTGATTAGGGCTTCTATTCGAATAAGGGTTTATTCAAATTATTTGTTTTACTCGTTATGAATTTGAGTATTCAAATTACATTGAAAGTTTATTCGAATAAAATAAATAACGAATAATTCGATGATTTGATAATTCAAATAAGACAAATAAACGAATAATTCAAATAAGACAAATAACAAATAAAATAATAATTCAATCGATAATTTAAATAAAACAAATAAACGAATAATAATAATTCAAAAAATTCAAAAAATTCGAATAAAACGAATAAAATGTATAGTACGAAATAAAACGAACAATCCGAATATTTCAAACAAAACGAATAAATGAATAGCTCGAATAAAACGAAAAATTCGAACAAAATGAATAGTTCAAATAAATAAAATAAATAATTCAAGCAAAACGAATATTCAATAAATGAATGATAACAATTCAAATAAACGAATGATGATAATTCGAATGATAAACGAATGATGATAGCAATTCGAATAATAAATGAATGATGATAATTTGAATAATAATAATAACAATCTGAATAAAATAATAAACAAATGATGATGATTAGAATAATAAACGAATAATAACAATTCGAATAAATGAATGATTTGAATAATTAGTATTAGAACAAAAATTTGTATTACGAATAAAAACTCTATCTATTACAGAGCCATCAAACCTAGCACACAACCAATAATGTTCAAACTAAACTAAATCGACATATACAACTACACTACTTACAAGCAATATAGTAAAACTAATAAAATGGATTCACCTATCTTTTCAATATTTGTTAAATCATTATAAGGAATCCATTGAAGATAATAAAAATTATCATATTTGGTTGCTTTAAGTTGTGTACTTTTAATCAACTCATCTAATGTTTCATTGCCACTAGACCATCCTTCAGTTAATAATTTTGGATTGCATGATTGACACCATGAATAACCAGTATTATATCTATTGCATGTTGGACATTCCCCATATTCTTCATCTCTTCTCTTTGAATATTCATCGTTTTTATCAGTAGAAGTATTGTTATGATGCTTATTTTCATTTAAAATGTTTTCCATTGTATATTTGTAAAAAAAAATTTTTTTTTTCAGCCACAAATATGTATCACAAAAAATATATTAATTAATATTAAATATATATTTAGATTTACCTAAAAAAAAATTAAATTTTACCTGAAACTACAACAATTCAGCATTGACACCCTAAAGTTGTAAAACTGTAATAAATATTGCAAGCATGCGATCAGAGTTATTGGAGTCACCAAATCTGGCAAACTAAATTAAAATCACATATACAACTATACTGCTTGATTAGGGCTTCTATTCGAATAAGGGTTTATTCAAATTATTTGTTTTACTCGTTATGAATTTGAGTATTCAAATTACATTGAAAGTTTATTCGAATAAAATAAATAACGAATAATTCGATGATTTGATAATTCAAATAAGACAAATAAACGAATAATTCAAATAAGACAAATAACAAATAAAATAATAATTCAATCGATAATTTAAATAAAACAAATAAACGAATAATAATAATTCAAAAAATTCAAAAAATTCGAATAAAACGAATAAAATGTATAGTACGAAATAAAACGAACAATCCGAATATTTCAAACAAAACGAATAAATGAATAGCTCGAATAAAACGAAAAATTCGAACAAAATGAATAGTTCAAATAAATAAAATAAATAATTCAAGCAAAACGAATATTCAATAAATGAATGATAACAATTCAAATAAACGAATGATGATAATTCGAATGATAAACGAATGATGATAGCAATTCGAATAATAAATGAATGATGATAATTTGAATAATAATAATAACAATCTGAATAAAATAATAAACAAATGATGATGATTAGAATAATAAACGAATAATAACAATTCGAATAAATGAATGATTTGAATAATTAGTATTAGAACAAAAATTTGTATTACGAATAAAAACTCTATCTATTACAGAGCCATCAAACCTAGCACACAACCAATAATGTTCAAACTAAACTAAATCGACATATACAACTACACTACTTACAAGCAATATAGTAAAACTAATAAAATGGATCGCTAACTAATAATTAAAGGTTGGCCAAACCATTAATCATCAGAAAGGTTATGAATAAATCAATCATGCCAGATTTTATTAATTAATTATAGCCTGGGTCTATTTTTACGAAAGTTTTTATTACCAATGTGTTAGGATCGAAAGATCAATTATTATTAATTTTTTTTCACTGAAGGAGATTTCAAGCATATTTGTACTTTGAAGTATCACAAATAGCATTTTTACATTGTCCAATAAAATAAAATAGAATGATAAATTGACAATTACTAAAAGTTAAATGTCAAAAATGCATCATTGATGATATTATGATTAAATGATGCCCGACAAAATGTTTTTGTGGCAAGTAATTATTTTGTTATAATTAAAAATAATAAATTTATATTAACTTTTGGTTTGAGAATATTATTAAACAAGAAAATCATGAAAATATGGCAATGTGACCCTGGACGCATTGGTATTACACTAACTCCATTCAATTCATTAATGGCAAAGAAGACTTTGATGGACCTTTCTTTGAAGTCAACACAACACACATCAGGAAATATTATGTCCATAAATTTTAATATGTGAAGTTGTAATATTTGGCATAAAAATTTGTAATATTATACCAAATGTAATAATTGCATAATATTATGGGACCTGCCGTAAACTTACGTAAATAGTGTAATAATTACATAAATCCGCATCAGAAAAAATTTCTTGGTGCAGCTTTAATGGGGCAGGTTTCTAGATTATTTTTGCAGGAAAATCATTTAATTAGTTGAATAAGTCCTGTACTAAAGATAAATATGTTTTGATTGATCGATTAATCACTCATCAAATGGACTGATTAATTGAAAAAAACTTTCCTTTTATTTATCAGATCATCAGATCAACTCACTTATTTTACTTCAGGATTAAAAGATCACAACAATCATGATTGTTATATTTGTAGTCCATCATATTTGAATATTTTTAGTTCTCAAACTCATACTACTAAATAAAAAATAAAAAATTTATGAGGGGGAAGTAAAAAAGAGTATTGCTTGAAAATATTTCTTTAAAGGAAATCTCATCAGAAATTCAAGATGCTCAAAATCTTAATGATGAATCTAACTCATTACAGCAAGGATGCAGTGCTTAGAATAATAACTCAACCATTAGTAAAGATTTGGATAAAATTGATAGATATTTAGATAAGACAATAACATCAGTCCTGACGAAAATATCACGGAATATGTATTTATTAATAGGGTAGGAATAGTTAGTTGTATTACTTAAAATAGTTTCTTTCTCTTCGATTTGTTCAAAAGGACCAAGAATCACTTCTTGAGTTGGTATACTTAAATTATATACATCCCTCTGTCATCAATGCCAAACCAAAAGATCATCTATCAATTAAATTGTCAACATCGTCATCATCTCTGATCATTTGCAATATTTTCTATTAAAGTTGCAGCATCTTCGATTTGTACCTCATAATCTGAAGGAAGAATACCAATTTTCATCAACAATAATTAATAGTAACATTTTTCCGGGCCTCTTTAACAAATTTTATTGCCTATTATTATACGATTTACGGAAAATGTAAATTATTAAAAGATATGTAACATCAGCTGATTTGGTTTTTTTCAAACCTTCCTTATATCTTATTGTGTCTCGATGTTAAACACGAGTATTTTTAATGTGTAAACTGGTCAGTAGAATGATAAATAACCCTAAACAAATTTATTTTATCCGCTAAAAAAACTATTTTACTATTTAACAGCTTGCCAAACCAATGGCTCCACCTCAAAACCAATGGGTTTTTTCTAGTATAAAGTATTCATAACGTTATACTGAATTTGGGGTTCAAACAAAATCAGTGCATATGTATACAACATTGCATTAATTAAATATCATCATCATCATTATTATTCGATATTGTTAAAATAAAAAATTTATTATTGCGAAAAAAAAAATTTAGACATGTTGGCCGAATTGATTAATTGCAGGTGGGCTTTTTTCTCATTAATACAAATGTCTTTTCCATTCAATATTTCATCAATAGCTCCTAACTGGTTTACCCAACTTTTAATATATTATGCGGGACACCTTCCACTTCCCTCGACTATTCGTAATTACTATCTTTTGCCTGCGTAAAGTTTAATGATCAATATTTGGACTAGACAAGCTCTTAAATAATAGTTCAAATTGTCGAACGTTTGAATATTAAACTTTTAAACTAGAGCTTGAACTAATGGTTTCTAACGTTTCTCAGGCTCTCTGATGATACTTACTTATCACGTATTGACTCGTGGACAGTCGATCTTTTGTCGCGTTTGAATAATATCGATAAATATTTAAGGGTACATTGTTGTACAAAGGAAACCCCAAAAAATTTTTTTGGAACTAGAGATCATTAATAAAGTGCTATTTGGTACGGATCTGAAGAAGATAGGTTTGTTAATAACCAGAGATT
>CAUDNR010000794.1:9501-21291 GCA_958430865.1 Entrophospora sp. SA101
AATGAGATATGCAGACCAAGGAGATTACAGGGAATATTTAAAATCAAATTGTAGAAATTGGAATGACAGAATCACAATACTTTATGACATCATTTCAAGTTTAAACACATTTCACCAAGAAAAACTTACACATGGTGATCTTCACAGTGGTAATATTTTATATTTTAATTATTTATCCCAGGCAATGATTACAGATTTAGGGTTATCAGGCTTAGCTGATCAAGAAACATCAAGTGAAAGTAAAAATGATATATTTGGAGTACTACCATATGTTGCACCAGAGGTTTTAAATAAGAAACCTTACACACAAAAATCAGACATTTACAGCTTTGGGATTTTAATGTCAGAAACATCAACACATCAACAACCATTCAAAGATCAACCACATGATCTAGAACTTGCACTGAAGATTTGTGGTGGCCTAAGGCCTAGTTTTTCAGATAACACTCCAGAATGTTATATCAGGTTAGCATACAAATGCATGGATGCTGATCCTGAAAAAAGACCAACAGCATACAAAATTTTAAAAATTATTGCTTTTTGGAAAGATGCAGTTGGCACAATTGGTATCAATGAAATCCTAAAATACAAACTTAATTATTATAAATTAAAAGAAATAAAAAAAATATTTGAGGAAGCAGATCAAAAACCTTTCAACCCTTCAACAATTACAGCAACTGCTCATCCAAATGCAGTTTATACAAGTAGATTATTGAATTTTACAAATCTTCCTCAACCTGTAAATTCCAATAAAGTTACAATTATTGGTAACAATAATGGTAATTATATAATTTATTATTATACATTTAACCTTAACTATTTATTATTAATGATATTTTAAATTATATATTCTAAATTATAGAATCTAAACAAATTGAATTACCTATGCCAGATTCTAAACAAATTGAATTAATTATACCAGATAATTTATGAGTAAATTTTATTTATCTGAATTTTCATCAATCCCTTAGAAAGTGTTACATGATTTATATATTTTATCTATCTATTTTATATTAGAGTAAACACTCTTTGTGATTAAAGTGACCTATTACTTTTACTATAGAATTTTTACATTAAAGCTACACTGCCCTCCAAAAAGTATTTGGACAATGTTTTTTGATAATTACGCAAAATACCACATAACAAAAGTACATAAAATTTATGTCATTATATGGCTTAGTTCTGATGACTCTACATATAAAATCTCATTTTTCTATCATTCTTTTATAATTTTTAATTAAAAAAAAAAACGAACACTGACCAAAATTTTTTAATGATGATCATTTCAAATTTTTTTAAAAAAATACTAATATTCCATTGGCCACCCGTTATTAGAAATACATACTTCAATCCTTCTTGGCATGCTTTCAATAAGGTTATTTAATACATTCTGAGGGATTTGAGACCATTCTTCTTTCATTGCAACCTCCAATTCTGTTGCATTTTTTGGATAATTTTCTCATTTTTTCAGTCTCCGTTCCAATTCACTCCATAAATGCTCAATTGGATTAAGATCGGGTGATTGAGATGGCCAATCAGACAATACATTTATTTTCTTTTCTTTTATCCAATTTTGTACGTTTCTTGCTGTGTGTACTGGTGCATTGTCATCTTGAAATTTGTAACCTCTACTACGAAATTGTGTTGTGATCAATGGAACCAGATTTTTATTCAAAATTTCAATATAATCTCTATGGTTCATCTTTCCGTCTACCTTAACCAAAGGTCCCAACCCTTTACCAGAAAAACATCCCCACACCATTACACTACCACCATCATGTTTAACGGTTGGCCTAACATTCTTAATTTTGTAACGTTCACCATCTTTTCGCCAAACTCAAGTTGGACCATCACTTCTAAAAATTTTGAAACGTGACTCATCACTCCAAATAATTGCTTTCCATTGTCTTATTGTCCAATTTCTTCTTTGCATACACCACTTCAACCTGTTCTCTCTTTGTTGATTTTTTAACAAGGGCTTGTTTGCAGCAATTCTGGAAAAAATCCCAAGTTCATGCAAATTTGTGCGAATTGTATTTTTTGATACCTTAACACCATTAACTTCTACAAACCTTTTTTGAATTTCCTCTAAAGAACTACGGTTTTCTTTTGATGCAATTTCTTTTAAAATTTTTTGATCTTCAACTTTCAACAACTTTGGACGACCACTTCTTGGTGCACTTTTTAAATTCTCCGCATTCTCATAATGTTTGATAGTATAATGAACTGTAGACTTTGGAATATTAAATTTCTTTGCAATTTTTGCAAGAGAACTACCACTTATTCTTAGGCCTAAAATTTTTCCTCGCTCAACTTCAGTTAATTCTGAATTTTTCTTTTTTGCCATTTTTAAAAATCAAAAAAAATTTCCATGATTTTTTTGATCTAATCAATTTTATTGGTACTCGGTTTATTTGAATAACAAAACTTTTACACGTGACAAGAACATGAAGTTTTAGTCATTTATTTATGAGAACCTAAACTACAAACTGTTAAATTTTTATTAAATTTTATGATATAAAATTTCGAGAAAAATAAAATTATTGGAAAATCACAAAAATGAGCCTCGTGATTTATTTGGTGTTCGTTTTTTTTTAATTAAAAATCATAAAAGAATGATAGGAAAATGAGATTTTATATGTAGAGTCGTCAGAACCAAGCCATAAAATGACATAAATTTTATGTACTTTAGTTATGTGGCGTTTTGCGTAATTATCAAAAAACATTGTCCAAATACTTTTTGGAGGGCAGTGTATCTAGGTATTGCGAGTGTGCAAATTACAGCTCATGATGTGTCCAATAAAAGCATAGTGGACACTGTTGCAGATCACAAAAAAATGATCAACATAACATATGTTATGGTGAAAGTTCTTGCAAAAGTTGATTATAAAAGTATGATATAATTTTGATCTTGCTGATAATCTGGACTTGGAGAGGCTACAGCTATATTCTAGTGAAGTTTCAGAAGCAATGGGCTTTGTGTAAGGTTGTGGGCGAAACCTCCTTAGTAATTGCTGAAACCATGGCAAAACTATATTAAATCTTATCAAAAATCCTGTTGAAACTATGCCGAAAGGCGAAACCTCAAAATGCGAAACTCTGCTGAAACTCTAATAAACAATTAATGTGTAACCTGCCGAAACCCTGCTGATTGATTTCTGGATGAGTTTTGGCAAGCAACCTTAGCTCTGTGTAACCACCTGCCTATTATACAAATGATTGTTGCACAAAATGAGTGTCCATTATGCTTCCAATAAATATAAAATAAAATATAAAATATAAAAGTCCAATATATAAATCTCCCTATTTTTGTACACAGCTAAGGGTTCTCAAATTCCCAGGCCTCTGTTCTGCACACAGCTAGGAGCCTATTCTATTATCAGCCTCTGTTTTGCACACAGATCAGAGCCTACCCAATTCTCTATTGTGCAATTCTCTTTCTACAGTACTAATAAGAAGTACTGTTGGCAAAGCCTAAGATAAGTAAAATAAAAAGAATATATACAAGAAATATTTACAACTATACCACTTGAGGCATCCCTACAAGCAGCATAGAACAATCAAATGGGGGTTTCTAACTAATGATTAGTGGCCAACCACTAATCATCAGAGAGGACCATGGAACAATTCACAATGGCTTTTCCTGTTAACTATGCAAAAATTTGTAATAAGGTAAAATGTGTTTATTAAATTATTAACAATGGGGGGGAGAAAACGAAAAAAAAAATAAAAAAATAAAAAAATAAAATAAATAATTATTTATTCAATTATTTAAATGTTATTAATATGATCCACTTTTTTTTCACTTGGTCTAAAACCAAGCCTTTTTATACCTCTTGAGGTATTACAAATAACATGACTTAAATTCTATTTTATCCAATAAAATATGCTTATTAATCCTATTTTCTGTATTACTAGCTTACTAATCGCTAATTACTAATTCTCTGACTCATAATTACTAATCCTATGAGTCATTAATACAAATAATTTGATTAATAATTCGAAGTAATTAATTATGTCATAAAGATAAGTTAAATATAGAAATGATGTAATGATCTACATGTATAATGTGGCACAATGTGTGGCGCAACCGTTACAATAAATATAGAAAGATGATCATAATCGTGATGTAATATTTAGCGCATCACATGACTTTCGTAGTAAATTCGTTCTAATTGGTCAATATTAACGGTCAATTGGTTGGTCCACGATTTACAATCTCACAAGAATGTGAAACCCAATTTCAATTTTAAACATTTGAATGCAATTGATTGAAGTGCAAAAGGTGGGAAAATGTAGTTGATGATGTGATTTATAGATGTTGGAAAAAAAACAGATATTTCAACCTGATAATGAAGAAGTTGACTGACCTATTACTATGAAAGTTAATCCTGAAATAGATGAATTACAATTACTTATTGATCAAATCAATGTTAATAATGATGATAATATTATTACAGCAAGAAGTTACAATGAGATTGATTCTAATTAGGAACTAAAATGCTTGATGATGATGAAATTATTGCAGCAGTTCAAGAAACACCTGAAGAAGAAGATATTGGCCCTAAAAAAATCACTTTAGAAAGCATTCAAAATCTATATAATTACTTGCAATAGAATAATGATATACAAGTAAATATATAGTTCATTTATTTCAGGATTAAAAGAAATTAATAGAAAACAAAATAATTCTTTAGCACAAACTAGTATGAATATTTATTTAGATAAAAAATGGTGATTTTTTTGTTTTGTCTTCTATCTGTTTTATTAAATAATTATTTTTTCAATCATTATAAACGATTTAAACACGATTTTCTTTTTTATTTATTTTGATAAATCGGGATCACTTGATAAGTCGGACACAGCCATTTGTGTGTTATTTTAGATGTCGATCCTTATATACTAATATTACGCTCGTTACTATTACTATAAAGTTTAATAAATAAATCAAAAACTCTAACTTGTAATCTATAAATATACTTTGATATGTACGAAAATATTTTCACAATCTTTTTCCACTCTTTCTTTTTTTATTCAAATTCTTCAAAGAATAAAAAGCATGACATTAGGAAAAATACATCAAGTAATTCCTAGTATTTTTGGATTATTATTATTATTTCCTCAAAGTTCAAATTTTGATGATTTTCTACCAGGATTATTAAATCCAATGGTAAGATATACTAGTATTCCTGGACTTGATAATTTACTAAATTTCTTGGTGCCATTTTATCAGTAAGATTTCTTCTATATATTAATATCATATATTGATTTTTAAATATTAATTATATTAATTACTAAAAAGTTATTTTCTTTCCTCCATTGTTAATTAGAGATTTTATTAAAGATTCAAGTTCAATTTTAATAATTAATACATTTTTCCCATTAGTTATTACCGTATTATTTACTGTTGCATTAGAAGCGTCAATTCCTGGTGTTAGAGGTTTAGTAACAAATTATTTTATAATTGCATTATTAACACAATTCTTGGGAATTTCTATGGCAATTACAATAATATGGTATAATATTTAATAATATTTTGTTAAAGATATTATTGTGTGGGATTTTTTAAAAAATCAAAGATTAACATAGCATGATTATAATTTTTTTTTGTTTGAAGGGTTCCAGCTTGGATAATTTCTGAAAAACGAAAAGAAATTCAAATTAATAATGATAGAGAAGGAATAGTGACAACTCAACAATATTATGATGGAATGTTCCTATTAAATCCTGGTCGTGTTAATGCTATATTTTATTCAATTTTTGGATTTGCAATGTTTTTTATGACGGCAATGGTTACTATTAAAAATGAGAAACTTCAAGCTTATGTTACAATATTATTTTTGGTAAAAATCAAATGTATTTAAAATATTTAAACTATTTAATCTTCAATAATTATCAAATATCAAATTAATTAACCGATAAATTTTTATTTTTTTATAGTTTGCACCATTATTAGCACCAATATTTTGGAATCATAAATCAAAAACTATTGATAATAATAATAGTTCAACAAAAAGTGGATATAAGCTTGCATCTTATTATTATAAAATATTATTTGGAGTTTCTATATATCAATGGATGTTATTCTTACTATACGGTACATATATTTATAAAGTAATAATTTTTTAATATCAAAAAATATTAATTAATTATTCTTTTTTCTAATTTTTATTCTAGCCGTTGATAATAAATTTCAACGTATATATGAGCTAACATTATTATGTATTAGTGGCGGAAGTAGTCCATCAATCAATTTTATGATCATAAATTCATGGGTGACTATTACTGGAATGTCATATTGGGTATTTGTAGCTGAAGGTGGTCATAAATTCACCAACAATCTGAAAGGTTATTTATTGCAACTTTTTATTTTCGGTCCAAGTGGTGCTTTAGCTTTATATTGTTCTAAAAGATATGAAATTAAAAACATCAACACTATAAGAACAAAGTTAAGGTGATTTTTTGTTATATAATTTATAATTTGTAAGGGTACATATATTTTTATTAATCATTAACACAATATCTATTAATTATTATATGTAGCTATACATCATCATCATCATCATCCGAAGCTGACGAAACTACAATATTAATTACATAATACAATATGTTGACCATATTTCAATAATATAATATTGCAAATTAGATTATTAGAAAAAATATTATGTTATAGAGATTTAAAAAATATAAATGCATCTATAAACATAATAATATAATAACAAGTGTAAGTATCATATATATAATATTATAGAAATAGATTTATTGTTCATTCATTCATTAATTCATTTTCCTTCTACATGTTGTATTTCTCAATTCTCCTTTTTTTTAACCTGGGGAACAAGTTGTAGTTTTGCCGATTTCATAAGCTAATGAATGATAATGAACATAGATTTTGATCTAATAGATATAAATATAATAAAAAAAAAATTATATAATTTAATAATTATCTTTTGTGCCTTCATAGATTCAATGAAATCGCGAAATCATTAATTAAATATTTGTTGAGTTAATAAAGTGTTTTTGGTTGTTTTTATCAAGCGTCCAACGACCATAACGATAAAAAGTGTTGATCGAGACATAATTTTTCATGTGTTAAAAAGAGATAATAAAGATTTTTCACGATTAATACTTTTTAGCAATCATCAAGATTCATATACCTTTGTACTTATCATTCTATATGAAAAGAATCTATTCTGCAAATATATATAAGTTGGGCTAATTAAAAACAGTTCATATATTTTTACATCGACTTTAATTTCAAATAAGATTTCAAATTGCTTTAACACTTCTTTGATATAGTATTTGATCAAAAGTTTTGGAATACTCATTTTTGTTAATTACATGAAAATACACATAACAAACATAGATGAAGTTTATGAAGTTTGCATTGTTTTGTAGCTATTTGAGTGTTATGGTCTATTAAATAAACAAAGTCACAACTCACCGTAGTTTTATTCTAGGGGACTTAAGCTATAACGGTACAGTGAGCTTTTAAAAAAAAATATTTATAAAGTTCTACTGAAAACTCGAAACTGGTTATTGACAACTCCTTTGTTAATTACGAAGCAGAGTTAAAAATTAGTTTTCTAATTGGCATAATTAGTGTAGAAAGCAAGAAGTAATCATGTGGTAGTACGGATAACTTATGCTAATAATGATCAAGGACTCATTCTAATATATTTCTTCGTTCAGTAATTCCGAGAACAGTATAAGTTTATTATTGTGTGTAATTTGATTTCTATGACTGTTTCTCCAGACATGAGCCCAATGGTTTCTCAACCACAACTGCTTTAATGTATCTGGCATTAAAGGGTTGGAGCACATTGTAAAATCTTTTGTTCCCAATTACACATCACCCTATTCAATTTTATATCATCTCCAACATTTTAATATCTTATTCTATGACAAATCACCAAATCATTTTGATTATCGGAAACTTTTCTCTCATTGCGTAATATCTTATCCGTTATAAATAAGTGTATTATGATATAATATCATTGATATTACCTTTATTAAATTTAAAATTTCCTTAATATTAATATTTGATTAAATAAAAATAGGAATTAAAAAATTTTTTAATCAAATTCATCATTATTATTATTGCCTAATTTACGTACGTGAAACTTAACCAATTAGAATTTCATATCCAACCACCCCCAAAATTTTAATTATAGATTTCACACGGTTTTAATTTTACAAGTGAAATGTGATCTTATAGAGGGAACTTTATTATAAAAAAAAATCGGGACAAGGAAAAACTGTGAACTTAGCAAAATGTGACCTTACAGGGTGTGTGACCTTATGGAGGTCCGACTGTATTATGATTATTTAATTATTCATTATTATCATTTAAATGGTGCCATTTTTAATTAATGAATCATCATTATTATCACTATTAATATTTATTATTACTATAATATTAATTCTTATATGTTTTGATTTTATTCTATCATGAGTATTAGAACCAACTAGCTGCTTTTTAGGTAAATTTTTGGTGGCTAATACCAATTAGCTGGTCAGATTCCATACCCACACCCCCATACAAAGTTTTAATTATAAATTTCAATTTTCACATAGTAATAGACTCAATTATAACCAAAAGACAAGGAACCTTTAATGTTTTATGGTGAATCAAAATCGGAAGAATTTATGGAAAAAAAAAATATTACTAGATTATCCTTTAGGTTATAGATTCTGTTGCTGTTGAGAGGAATGGTTTAGTTTTAAAACAGTTGTATATGATTTCCTTCCTTTCCTAGTGTAGATTGTGAAAGGGTTTCAGTAAACAGAATATCATTAAAATAATGCAATCAATCGATAATGACACATTAATAATGGTTGTTTGGAAGGTGTTTAAAGTGATGCTCTAAGTAAATTAAGAATTTCCAGAATTTTTTTTGAATCCTATTTCCAGCCCTGTAACAATAGGTGCATTTTATTTTCAGCAACCAGTAAGTTTGATACAGTAATAACCACTTTAAAGAAAGATAGTACAGTAATTGAATCTTAATGAATTGAAATTTATTCAATCAATTGATATTATCAGTATGTTCAATTGTTATTATAATTAATTTAATCCTGATAAGTGTATGCAAAAGAAATGACACTGGGCAATAGAAAAAATCTGAAACAACCTATTACTTACCCGATCTATACTTTTAGACACCGGTTATCTTATATGGAAGATATAATATTGAATGAAAAACAATAATAACAATAATAATAAGCAATGAAAGCAGGTGATTTTTTTCATTCCTGAACTTGATTTGTTCACTTTAAACTAAACTTGATTTAATCAACTAATAACACAAGTTATTTCACGTGAAGATCTTTATAAATATTCATTAATAAAGATTTTCCAAAAGAGAAAATCTACCAGGAGTAGTAATTTAGAGAACAAACGGATGGTTATAAATAATAATTCATTAAAAAATTTTTTAATGTTAATAATACAAGGAAATGCGTCCAAAATAATAATAAATAATTTCTTTATTGATTGAATGGGTTTGTTTCGTAACAATAGACAATAGATCAACTCATTGTTCTCATATTAAAATTAGCGAACACAAGAAGATTTTGATTTATCACCTGTCTTTTTCAATCGATATTTTTTCATCGCCTGCATTATCAATTATTATCATTTCTTTTAATTACTAATTCTATACTTACACGAATAGCTTCATTGATTTCCTTCAACAATACTCAAAATACACAAATGATTTCATGAATATTTATAGTAGCGAATAATAATTTGTCATCTTTATTGCTAGTCTCCACACAATCCCACTATTATTATTTATTATTATTATTATTGTGTATTACGGATTGTTCATTTTATGTTTCGCATTTTTTGATCCATCATTCATTCATTCATTCATTCATTCATTCATTCATTCATTCATTCGTTATACTGAAAATAAATATCCCGAGATCGATCAATAATGGCTACGACATGAATTGGTTTAATGATTCTTAGAGATGTTGCGCACGTAGATTATTCATTATTGCTGTTATATGTTTTATCATTTTAATAATGATAATTAACAACACATGGTTAATTAATTTTTAATATTAATATTAATATTAATGATCATCATTGTTATAATAATTGCCTCGCGTTCTTTTCTCTTTATAAGTATCACCATCACAACCAACTTCTAAATCAATTATATTCGCTATTTTTCATTATATTAAGAAAATCTCTTGTATTTAATACGAATTTGTAATAATAATAATAATAATAGATTTACTATTAACCAACTTATCAACGTTCCCAGGAAATCCAAATTGACTAATTATAATTATTATTTTTATAATTTCCAAAGTAAAAATTTTGACGAGAATAAAATATCTTGCATGCTTATATATTTATTTGTTTATTCTTCCCCTCAATTATTTCGCTCTCTGATTCATTTTCTCGTTCTCTCGTAAAGAATTTAGTATCAAAGTAATAAATTATTCCCGCCAAATGATTTTTTGATATATTTAGTGATTATTTGTTACAAAATGTATATTTATATCCATACTAACATGATCATTTTTTCAATCATCCAATCATTTATTCTTCCTTTGTTTATTTTCATATGAATCTTTTTAATTTAATTTTAAAACACGCTGAAAAATTAATTTTGTAATAATATGAAATTTATGATTGTTCTCCCTCGCTTATTACTTTAATATAAACGTAAAAGTTTATTATGTCATATATGGGAGATTAAATATAATATTTTAAGGTTTTAAATAAACTTTTTTTTGAACAATAAGTTACACAATATACAGAGATCAACTCATTCATTTTTTTTAATAATGCCAAATTTTACTTCATTATTTCATTATGAAAAAAAAAATAAAAAAAGAAACTTATTGAAAAAAATTTTTTTACCTAATTTTCATTTGCTAATCCCATAAATATCCGGTTATAGTAACATTTTCAACTTGAAATTATTTTCTTTCAAGAACTCCCTGATACAAGCATTTCCCCTAATGTCATAATATAATAAAATTGTTATTATGAGTAATATAGCATTAATGCTACTTCCTTTTAATCTCCATCCCCATCTTCCCCTCTTCCTCACAATTTCACTTCACGTCTATAATTGTAATCATTGGCTTAAAACGCTATGACAATTCTTTGCATTACAACATACCGTCTATTGTATATAATTATCAGTCATATCATGCATACATACATACACTCACATCACATAATTAATTACTTCTAGAGGTTCTAGAAAAAAAATTTCATGACTAATCTCTAATTAATTATTGAAAACAAAAACAATGAATGCTTTTTGAATAAAATTTATTGGACATTAAATGTACAAACATTCGATAGTCATTAATTCATCATTGTAAAAAATATTAAAGATTAGAGAAATTAGAAAATTAAAATTTTTTTTTAATATTTCAAAAGTGCTATGGCGTAATTTTTACATATTAATAATAATGATGCTTTCTTAGAATTTTTTTTCTACATAATGTTATATAAATGTATGCATTATTGCAGAAATCACAAGTATTTTTGGATTTTATAGCAGCTGATTAAAAAAAATTTTTTTCGTGAATTGTAAAACTTGATATAACAATAAAGTCTATTATTATATAATTATGTTGCAAGTTTACCAAACATTATATAAACCGTCTCTACTAATTATTTCTAAATTAACCATAATTTTCAATAATTTTCAGTTCGCAGTTCGCATTTTGAGGTTTTGCCTTTCGGCATAGTTTCAACAGGATTTTTGATAAGATTTAATATAGTTTTGCCATGGTTTCAGCAATTACTAAGGA
>CAUDNR010000796.1:2437-21812 GCA_958430865.1 Entrophospora sp. SA101
TTACAATTAAGAATAGAACAAGGACCTTTATTAGATTGAGTCATTTTCAATTAAAAAATAAAATAAGTAATTATTTCATGAATTTTTTTTATTGACTATGTCGATTGTGTAATGTGATGATTTCGAATGTCGATCAAAATCGAAAGTCCACTATGCTCATGTTAGCATGGTGGAAATTCATTTTTGATCGACATTCGCAATTATCACATATATGTGTTACATTAAATTTATATTAATATAAGAAAATAATTTCCGCGTAATTCTGTTAAAATCAAAACAAAGATTATTGGTTTCTTTTCATTTTTCTTATATATATAGTCTTTCTTTTTAAAAAAAGATTTGGTTCCTGTTCTATATATAACTCTTTATTATTATTATTATGTCAATGAAATTTTTAATAGTCTTTATTGATTTAATTGAATACAAAAAGTTCTTTATCATTGTATATACAAAGAAAAGGATTATTTAATTTTTTTTTTTTTTTTAAATAAATAAAGAATATATAAATAAATAAAAAAGTTTTTAAATTCAAAATAAAATAAAAAATATAAATTTTACTTGTAAAAAATATCAAATATCAAAACTAACCCACTCTATTTTCTTATTTCAAAATCAGTCATGCCAAAACCAAAAAACCAAGGCCCATGCATTATTTCTGGTTGTGATAAACCTGCTCCTTATAGAAAATTACAAATTGGAACAATGGATAAAATTAGAAAGAAAGATTTAGAAAATAAATATTATTTTTTGGAAGAAGGTGACCAGCTTTGTTATAGTCATTATATGAAAATTGTTGAGCCAGACAGATATGATAAACATAAAAATGATCAAATGAAAAGAAAATCCAGTGAATCATTAGATGTTGATTACTCAAAAAATCTTCGAACAAAATCTAATGATTCATATAATGAATCTTCATCTAACCAATCTGATGATACTTCTTCAGACAACCTGTCAATTAATATGGTTGATAATCAGTTAGACTGGTCTAAAATTAAAATTAATTTAACTGGAAGTAATGTTACCATGTCAAAAGAAGATTTTTTATCAATAGTTGAACATATAGATAAAATAGAACTTCAACCTGACAATAATTTATATTGTGTGGAAGATAATGAAGAACCTGGCTTTGATGCAATAAATAATGAAATTGATGATGGTAATTTATTTCTTATTATATTAAAATTAATTTTATTAATTTATAAATATTAAATTAATTCATTTATTTATTAAATAGATAATAATCTTACCTTTGCATCAAAGATTCAATTTTTAAGTGATGTCCTTTCTGATCAACAAAGAAAATTTAAAAACAAAATTGAATTAGACCCAGATAAATTTTCTGAAATAATAGAAAAACAAGATGAAAGACTAAAAGGATTTTTTGAAGAAATGGTCGATGCAATTATTCCAAAAAGAAGAAAAGAAAAAAATATAGAAAATGCCAAAAAATCAGTTGTTACCTTTTGCTATTTCTTGGCAGGTTTACGTAGTAAATGTACTAACTCATTAAAACTTGATCTTGGACTATATCTTGTTGGATCAGGAACAAGCAGTTCTGCAGTTGATATGCTATCAAGGATTGGTATCACAACATCCTATAAAACAATTGATAATTATAAGAAAAATCTTGCAAGAACTCACCCAAAGAAAATTAATGAATATTTTAACGAAAATGTAAGTAATTCTTGAGAATTTATAATATTTTACAATATCATATAATTATTAATAATACATACATATCATTTAGATGAATTCTTTATTTTGTTTTAACATTGATGATTATCACTCTATCCATGGATGGAGAAGACCAAATACAACCACTCTTTCCACAGCAAATCATATGGCGACCTCTGTTTCTAAAAAAATAGAACAATGTAAAAAAGTTCCTGCGATATATAATCAAATTCATATCCATAATCCTAAAAATATTGAGGCAGATAGAATTAAATTACATTTAATGGATGAATTTAAAGGAATATTTGAAGTTAGTTATAATATGCGTAAAAAAAAATGGATTAGTCAAAATGCTTCAATCAATGAAACAAATAGAATTGAACTCCTTACTGTGCATTTTTATGATGCTTTAATCTTAGAAAAATATCATGATAGATCAATGAAAGGAGTTCGTATTATCAATCTACAACAAAAAAATCTACACTCTTTGAATGATTATCTTGAAGTTCTTCAAACATTAACTAAAATTGAAAGTATTTCAATATATTTGCAAAATAATATAATCCCTATTGTTGCTGATTGGCCTGGACAGCTATTTTTAAGAAAAATAATAACAAAAATTAGTCAACAGGAACAACATCAAAATCTTAATACTGAATACAAAGTTTTTAAAAATTTTGTACCATTAATCGGACCTTTACACATATCATTAAATTCAAGAGAGCATATAATAGTATTGCATTGGGAGTTCTTCAATAAGTTATTTCATTATGTTTTTGGATCAAGAAAAGTGTTGGCAAAAAAACCAAAGCCTTGGAGAATTAATCTTTTGCTAGATCTTGCAAGTAGAGGTTGGAAAAAAATCTCTCACGTGATATTAAATAAATTTCCCAAAAATTGCAAAGATATTGAATATAGAATGATGATAGACCTTCTAGATAATATCATACCTTCAACTTTAGACATATACGCAATATTATTTAGGTCAGGTTCTTTTGAAGAATACTTGGAAACTGTATTTCGTATCTGGACCTTTGCATTGAGGTGGAGAAGAAAAAACTATAACAAAGCTCCTTTGGCATTTTTATCTGATTATTATTATTGGAAAGATAAAAATCATCCTTTTAATGAAACAATAAAGTTATATTTAGCTAATTTTAATGATTATTATGTTGAAAACATACATAGTAAAATAAGAAACAATACAACCTCATTACATACTCCAGAAGCCATAATCAACCAAGCATACTTACTTGACCTTCATGATCAAACAACAATAAAAGCATTCAAAAATGAACGTACATATCCATATACAGAACCAGTGCTGGAGGAGTTAACAATAAGAACTAGCTTGTTCTTGTTAAATTATTTCCATTCAATTTATTTAAATCTTGGAAAAAGTAAATTAGAAAATGAAGAGAAAAAAACCTACAAATTAGCAACTCTAGATAAAATTGTGGATACAAAACTTCTCCCAGCAGGTTACAACACATCATATCCCCCAAGTATTAACTTATGTGATCACTGCAAAGGTTTATTATCAACTTCCACAAATAATGATGAAGTTGTGCTAATATGTGGTCATGGATACCATGTGAATTGCTATAATGAATTAGAAAAACGATGTAGATATTGTGAAGAATATTATAAGAAGGGTATAGATAGTAATGTAAAATCATTCAATAAGAGACTTGAAAAAGGACCTGACATTCTAACCAATGATGATTATGATGAAATTGAAGAAGAGGAAGTAGATGACGATGATGATACCAACACTCCTGTAAATAGTTTAAACATAGATTTGGATAGAGAGCTTAATTTAGTAAATGATTGGTAAATTTTCAACCTATTAATTAATAATATACTTACACGTTGATGTATAAAATTCCTATAATTCATGTAAATATTTATTTTTTGAATATGTATTTTTATTTTAATGATAATTATTCAACTACAGTTCATTCATCATAGAGACAGTATTAGTATATGAGACATATGTTATAGCATGAAAACCATTATAGAAAAGGCTGTTATAAAAAGAATGAACTGTATTCAATAAATATTTTGTTTATAGGTAAAAATGCCTTGAACTATGATTCGTTAAAATGTCTTTTTTCACTCTTCATCTAATTCATGCATCAAATTGTTCCAAATTGATCAGGGAGTGGAAAAGGAGAGAAAATAGGTTAAAATATATAAAACGATTATTTGTTTTTTTTTTTAAAATGTAAAAACGTACAAGTTACTATATAAAGTTTTATCGTGTGCATTGGTATTGTAATTAATTGTGAAACTTATGTCATACAACATAAATAAAATTTATCACGTTTATCATGAATGATCGTCGAATTGTGATATAAAACGAATTTCTATCATGCTGCTCATGTTTATATGATTTGGATAAAATTCTGCATTTGACAATCTTCAAAAACACGTGACCATACAAATTTTATTGCATTTTTGATTGGAAATTTTTTTCTCAAAAAATGGCGGTGTAGCACAAAAAGTTCAGCGACTAAGTGATTTGCACTATATAATGTTTTGATGATATATATGTGTAACATTAAAAAATCCGCATATAATAATTTTCTATATTGACCTGAACTATGCTTGATGATCAACCATTGTGACCAACCCCAACATATTACATTAAAAGAAAATCATTACCAAATTTGGTCGCGAGATTCAAAATATTGTAACACGAAAATTATTGTTGCACTTCTGAGCATAACTTTCAAATTTAAAAAATCTATGAAAAGAAAATTTGAGACAAATTTTTTTTTTAGATTAATAGACTCCCCTTTTAAAGCTGAATTGAATGGTGGTAAGTTTTTTAAAATCCAATGTGTGGATCACATAATATTTCAAAAAATTTAACTTTTGAGTGTAGATGATCCGCACTGTATAAAAATTCACTGATCAATTTTTGTGCACATGTACTTGTAAACTTCTAAAAACGTTTCTGCCAGATTTGTGTACAAAACAACTTGACCTCTTGTGCAGAGATTTGTCAATAAGTACAGAGATGATAAGTATACTAATGGTACAATAAGATATTAACCCTAAAATTCTTGGTAGATTATCGATTGGTAAAATAATTTGTCAAAATTAGGCAATTAATATTATTTACCATATTTGGTAATATAGAGAAATTATCTTTTAAATTCACTATTACTAATTTGGCAATTAGGATTATTTGCGTTTTTCTCTGAAGGATTATATTATTTATTACATTTATTACTTACATGATCTATATTTGTATTTTAAGAATTGTAATTTTATTATTTAAAGAAACTAAATTCAAATAAAATTAAGAAACTTTTTGTAATTTAACAACCATTAAGTTACCTATTCATTGACATTGTTAAATAATTAGTGATAATTATTTGAACGTTTACAACACCAATGTTCACTTTGTCTGGTTTTGTTGCAGCATGCCCCATATACTACAAATACAATTTCTTAAATAGGAATAAACGCATAGGTCTTGGGGAAATCCTTGCTCCTAGTAAAAACAAATGAATGAAGGTATTTTTTTCTTACACAGAAAATAACTATTTTAAAAATATCTAGTATTTTTACATAATAAAATAATACTTAGCTAAATTCTTTAAAGGTAAATATTTTACAACATAAAATAAACATCATCTAATTAAATAATTTGTTTTTTTATTTCTTTATAATAACCAGGATGTAAATATTATATTATAATTTAACTTTACAACACAAAATAAACATCATCTAATTAAATAATTTGTTTTTTATTTCTTTATAATAACCAGATGGTAAGTATTATATTATAATTTAACTTTTACAACACAAAATAAACATCTTCTAATTAAAAAACATTATTTCATGAAGGCTTTAAAGTCCTTGTTCAAGATAAATTCTCCTTTGCAAAGTTTCATTTTCTCCAGCATCTTCTCTTGATTCAGAAATGATTCCATGTAATAATTTAAAGTCACTTTTTGAATATAAAATAATACTTTTTGATTGTGAACCATCTCTCCCAGCTCTCCCACTTTCTTGGATATTGGCCAAGGCTCAAAGGAAAATTGAAATGAATTATAAGGTATATATCTGAAGTGTTTATACCCATTCCAAAAGCATTTGTTGCTATGATTATTTTAGTATTTCCAGTTTTCCATTTCATTAATGACATATGTTTTTCCTCTCCAGATAAATTACCATGATAAAGGCCAAACTCACAATTTGTAATTTCATTAGTTACATAAATTTTGAGGTCTTCACAAATTTTAGGTGTTGCACAATAAACTATACATCTTCCAGCAGACGTTTTGTTAATTTCCTCAACAACTTGACTATAGCTAGCTTCTTTTTTTGGTTTTTTCTTTTCATGGACTTGCAAGAAAATATGAGGGTGAACAAATGATGATGATCTAATTATAGTAAGATTATTCCATTCTATCTTCATCTTTTCACACAAAATATGAGCATTCTTTTCAGACATTGTTGCACTAACCATCATTATTGTTTTCATCTTCTAAATCAGATTCCATGCCTATAGGGGATTTTATCCACAAGATATATGAGCTATATAAATCTTGATATGCTTCCATGATGTTCAGTTGATATGAATCATCACAAACAAAAATACTTTGATCTTTTTGATAAAATAATTTATAATTAATATTATTTTCTGTTAATGATTTATACCAATTTTTCATTTTCGAATGCTAAATATAAAAAAATATTTTATTAATAAGATAGTTTTATTAAACAATAAGAAGCTATTATTAAGCTGGTGAAAAATTTGCTTTAAATTAATTAAAATTATTTATTTATTTCAAAAAGAGTAATTTTTATTATATGTTGTACACTTTGGTTATGGGATTGGCACCAGTTAATATGGTTATATAATGGATGACAATTCATGATCAAAGGTAAAATGTTGATTTGATGAAGTCAATGAAAAGTTGAAAAGTAAATAATATATTAGACTATATAACAAAAAACCAAGCCTATGTATTAAAAAACATTCAATAAAGAAATACTATATTAATTTTTTTATTTATTATAAACATTTTATTTTTATCAATTTGAAACTAAATTTTTTTCCCTCTGTCCGATATTAAGTTTTTCAAATTTGCATGGCAATCTTCAAGCCAATAAAATTTAATTTTTGCGTGTATCTGGAAGGGAGATTGTCACAAAATTTAGCCAATAAAATCAAATGTCCACTATGCTTAAAAATCACGTTCCATAAAAGGAATGATTTTCATAGAAAATTTTCACCGGTTGGCGCAGCATTTGATGTATTTAAATTATTGGCACCATAACATTGTTATTATTTATTATTTATTACTAACAGCGATATCATTATTATCATTATCATTATTGTTATTACTATTACTATTATTGTTACTATCATGACTATCATTATTATCATTATCATTATCATTATTACTATTACTATTATTGTTACTATCATGACTATCATTAATATCATTAACATTATCATTATTACTATTACTATTATTGTTACTATCATGACTATCATTAATATCATTAACATTATTATTGCTGTCATCATTACTATATTTATTTTTATTTGTATATCTGTTTGTATTTCTGTTTGGACTATACTTATTTCTTTTATTTTTATTGGTTGTAATATTTATATCGCTTTTTCTCTTTTTATTCTTAAAATATGCTTGTTTGTTAACGAAGTATCTCAATTCCTCTGAACCTATTAAAAAAAAGAAAAGAATATAAAAGTTGATTTAGCATCCCCTTTCTAATATATATGCATATAATCATATGAAATTATTATACATACCATCTAATACTTTGAGAGTAAGTTTATCACCACCTAAGGTAAAATTATCTTGCAACATAGATTTAACAATAGCATCAGCCCCAGATTCCATAAGTTCTATAATTCCTGAAGGTTCCTTTGCTTTATATTGCACATGTGATACTTTAGCATATTTTTGTTCAACAATTCCCTATTATAATTAATTAATTAATAACAATGATATGATGATAACAACAACAACAACAATAATAGTAATAATTATAATTATAATTATTACTATTATTATTATTATTAAGAAAGCTTACTTTAATTGAAAAACGATCGATATTTTCTCCTGCACTTGAAAATTGTATTAAACTATTATTTTTAATTTTTAGGTTTTTTCTGTTATTCTCATTCTGTGGTTTGCGCATTGTGTTAGGATCAAGTCCTTTTTCGACACATTTCATTTCACAATAATCAAATCTATTAGCAATAAAATATTAGTATTATTTAAATTAATTAATTGGTGTAAATTAGGAATTGTTTTTGATAAAAACTCACTTCATCATCATTAGAAGTTTTGTATCATGAAAAGTCAATTCCATTCCTTTAACTTTTTTTGCCTCTTCATGATTTGTAAATTCAATAAAGAATGATCCCTAATAATAATAATAATAATAATAATAATAATAATATTTATATATGTATGTCTATCTACACACTATATGTGACATAAATCTATTATTATTATACCTTAAAATTTCCAGTAATATTATCCCTTCTGGGAAAGATCTTTTGAGCATTGCCATATTGAGAAAAGAAACTTTTAACTTCTTTTTCAAGTGACGGAGTTGATGTATCACCAAATCCTTTCTAAAATAATAAGTCAAAGGAACAAATGAATATAACAGTTTAAAACAAATGCGAATGAAAATATCTAAATAATATAATATATATAATAATCATATAAAATTTACTGCATATATAGTTCTCCAAATAGCTGATTGCTTAACATGGTTAGGTACTTCCATTAAAAGTGGGAGTTTTCTTCTAACATGTTCACCTGCTTCATCCACTTCTAATAATTCTGGTGATTCACGTAATGCTTCAACTATTAATTCAAGGTCCTTATATACTTGCATTTTCTTAAAAGTACGAATAATGTTAAGTGAACACCCTAAATGAACATGGACGAATGAGAATACATATATGTTTGTTAAAAAAATTATAACAAGAATAAATACTAACATCCATTTGGATCTTTGTTTCGCAACTCATTCAAAAAAGTATCACGTCCAAGATTCTCATCTCCAAAATAATATTCAACTTGAGTTAAAATAACTTCTTTAGCTTTAATTTGTTCCGGTGTACGTTTTTTGTTAGTTGTGGCAGTAACGGTAGCATTGGTAACAGAAGTATTAGAAGTATTAGGAGTATTAGGAGTATTAGGAGTATTAGGAGTATTAGAAGTATTAGAAGTATTAGAAGTGATGGCTTCAATATTATTAGAAGAATCTGTTTTATCGACTGTATTCATGATTGGATAAAAATGATGAATCAAATCCGTTAGATAAATTAATTTTCAAAGTATAAAAAAACAAAGATACACAGATCTATTCCATTTATATATAGAATCGCAAAAAAAAATTTTTTTAATAATAAAGAAGCAGTTTCGTTAATTTGATTTCTTCATCAGAATACATTACATGAAATATCGTTTTTATTTATTAAATCTAAAAACAATAAAACAAATAAAATAAAATGTTCATAGTTTTACTATTAATTATGAAGTGATTGAATTTATACGCAAGATTTATTTCTTATTTTTTTTTTTAGCCTTTTTCTTTTCAGCCTCATCCATTCTTAATAATTCTTCTTCAGCTTTTTTACGTTCTTTTTCTGTTCTTAATTTTTCTCTTTTCTCTTTTTCCTCGATTTCAATTTTTTCTCGCTCCTCCCTTTTTTTATACAATTTTTCTTCTTTCTCTTTTAATTCTTTCATTTTCTCAGGAATTTCTTTGTGTTTTTGATGATGGATCATTTCATTTGCTGTCTGAAATATTGTTTGTCCCCAATCATCTTTAAAAGTGTTGGCCTCAGCTGATACTTCCATAATTTCAGTTTGTATTTCTTGTTCAGCCTTCACAAATGAATTCCATAACTCATCACCCACTGCACCTTTTTGTACCAGAGTTAAAAGTGCAGGCTTATCTTCTCTCAGTTTTTTTACTCTTTCAACATCAGTCATCGCTCGACGTAATAAAGCAGCTTTTAGTTGTAGTTCCGTTGCTGGCGGAGAAGTTTGTTCTAATAATGATATATAAATGTCTCTTGTAGAATGTTCAGGAAACCAAGGCTCATAACCTGTTCTATCTAGTTTAATTATATTATTTAGAATTTTATATTATTTATTAATTTCATTATTTTGTAATTTAAAAATGTATGTTTTCGATTCCAAATATTACACTACCAGCTTTTCGCCTTCGCCATATATATGAAAATGTACTCATCACCACCAGCATCCCTCCTACATATGTGACTGTTATAATCCATGATGACATTTTATGCTATTGTGAAACAGAAAACAAGCGATTTATTATGATATTCAACAAGAATTTTTCAATTTATTTCAAAAAAAAATTAATATTTGATCTCATATAAGGAAGGACTGAAAAGTTCATAGTAATAAATAAGGGCTGTGTGATTTGATGGCTGACTAGGGACAATCTTTCCAAATTTGATATCTTTATGGTTTACAGGGTCCTGTTCATACAAGGAGTATTTAAAATTTATCACGCGTACGGTGTGTAACCATAATAAGCCCAGGAAAACTCTATTGTATGTGATCGCCAAATTAAATGACAAATCATATTAATGCGAATCTTAGCTTTTTATAATTATGCGAATCGATTTTCCGAATTCATTTTAAAATTATGAAATTATCTTTATTGATTAAAAAAAATATTTAAAAGAAAGTTTTGTGTACTTGATTGACTAAAATGATTATAAATTAAAAATGTTTCATCATCTACTGCAATCAAACAAGGATTAATATTAGAATAAGAACGTATTCCCAAAAAAAAAACTACTTCTCGTGGTGTAATATGAATTGTAATGTCTCCTCCTGCCAAATTTTCACATGAAAAATACCGTTGCGGGGTCTGATTCATTTCGTCGACAGTCATTTCGTCGACAGTTTATTTCATCGAATGTTCATTATGTCGCAAGTTTATTTCATCGAATGTTCATTTCGTCGAATGTTCATTTCGTCACAAAAAAAAAACAAATTTCTCCTCACACTTTCCACACACTCCGCTTTCCTCACCTAATTGCTTAACTAACTTCCCACACTCCTCACATCTAACTCGTTCGGTCTCTGGCTCGAGGATGAAATAATTTTCGACGAAATGAACATTCGATGAAACAAACTTTCGACGAAACGAACTTTCGACGAAATGAACTTTCGACGAAACAAACTTTCGACAAAATGGGTGTCGACGAAATGATTGTCGACGAAGTAAATTAATTAATTGAATTGAATTGAACAACGCGCTGAATCACGTGCGTTTAACTTCCTGATGATATATAGCAAAAATCAGAAAACACGAAAATTTTGCATGCATATTCTACAGGACCTAGGCTACAAGCTGTATATACTTATTATGTGTATTTTTACATTATTGATTCTCTGAAATTTGCTGTAGTGTACATTTGTTCTAATAAAATCTATCCGAATCTACTAAAACAAATAAACAAATGGATAAATTTATTATTTATCAAAAAAGAAATAAAGAAACTTTAAAGTATATAAATATGGACTGAGATTGATGTATCAAAAAAATTTTTGCAACATTAAAAATCATTAAATTTTATACATTTAAAATAAATATTTTGAATAAATTCTTTTAAAACAACGCTGTTTAAATTGACTACTGCTTGTGAAGGAACAAAATCAATTATTTCGCAATAAAAGCTATTTGTTTGTTTATTTATTGTTGTTTTTTGATTTTAATATTAATGCATGATTTCTATTCATAATATGTTTTATTTACTTTTATTTGCTTTTATTTGTTTTATTTGCTTTATTTGCTTTATTTGCTTTATTTGTTTTATTCTTTAATTCAAATTACTATTATTCATTTTATTCGTTTATTCGTTTTACTCAAATTGTTTGTTTTATTCGAGTAAACCTTATTTTTGAATAGTAACTACTGCTCAAGATTATGATATTATTTTAGCACAAAGAGCTTTAGAAATAAATATTTAATCAATAATTTAATTACAATATAAAAGAGTTATTGGTTTATTAAATTAAGCAATAATTAACTAAAAAAAAGGATTAAAAGAATATCTGGTAAATATCAGCACTTTCAATATTTATTAATAGGCTTTTAGACTACAGTATATGATAAAAATATTAAGAATATTATTACCTAAATTATTTTTTTAAAGAATAATCAGATTATGACATTTACTGATACCCCATTGCCCAATTTGGCATCATTCAACCAGTAAAAAAGAGAACCAATAGATTATATATAAGCAAAGAAAGGTGGGACCCTAAATTAGCACAAAAGAATTTTAAATCATAACAGCTTGATAGCTTGATTGACATAGTGATGCAGTCTTGGATTCAGTGCAATTTTTTTATTGTATATTTAAATATAATTAATTATATGTCTTTAATAAAACAAACATGACTTAACTATTTAATCATTTCCTTGTATGTGAATGCCTCCATCCATCAAATATTCATGATGGTCATGATTATTATTCAATACATTTGATATCATCATTGACATAACAAACAATTGCATCACCCAAGTAGTAATAATACCAAGGCCATGCATAAATGAAACTCTTAATAATGCATGTCTACCCAGATCTCTGGGATTCACAAAATAAATTGTTTTTCCTCATTATCAATTATGGTTCCTTATGAATAATAAATCTGATGTTGATCACAGGTGTCAGATTTAATAAAAATTTCCTATCACAAACATGCAATCGCGATGCAATCAAGCACAATTCAGCACCATGGAATATTTTCCACAGGTGAAGGAGGGTTGAACACGTTGGAAGGCTTTGGACAAACTTTTACTTATCTTTCCCTCAGACCAGGCTTGACTGTTATCATATGGGCATTGATCACTGATAGCTGGTGCTTGTGTGATGATTGCTTTGTGTTATACCTCTCCAGTACAAAGTTGGTGTCCGCAACTGATTGAAAATTCTCCAACTCGGAGGTTACAACCTGGGTTGTTGTTTTGGTTTTTCCCTGAATTCGGAGTTTTGGGTCCTGAGTTCTGTCTAAATTCATCAGCAGAGTTGCGACTTGGCCACAGTGCCATCCTTCCCTAGAGGTGAGATCGTCGCAAGCAACTTTTCGGCTAGTGTGCCAGCAGCCTTCTCTGATCTGGGAAGATTAGTGAAAAACATCCTTGACAATTGATGCAATCTCGGCAAACTCCAGAGCTTTGCGCCCCCCCCTGAAAATTCAATTGCATCATTGTATCATCGGGAGCAGCGTAGTCAGATTAGCCTTGTGCACATGAGGAATACGTGAGAATGACTGTAAAGTGTTCAAGGCAGTGTGCGTGCTTCAACGTCTGCCAATTTCCGATAATCAAACGTTGCATATTTGAATTGTTTCAGTCATGCTGCCTTGCCTTCTAATTATATAATAATATTATTATTATTACGATTACGCAAAGCAAAATACCAAACATTCATTGTTGATAAGAATCTTATAATTACCCAGCAAGATCTGCTCCGCGTTTTGATTCCAATTAAAATATTTATAAACTAAAATAAAAATATCAATCAGTACAAATAAAAAATAGTATCTCTGGTTAGTTATTAACACGTTTTCTTTAGGAAACCCAAACCAAACCAAACAACAGCACTCACGTTTTGTCACCTTGAGCTCTGTCAAAAAATTAATTGTTTTCCCCAAAAAAAAAAAAAACAATTTGCGTCTGTCCTCCCAAAAAAAGAACCAATAGGATAAATAATTAATATGTACACGTCGATCAAATCACAACTACTATTCCTTTCTTTTCATAAATATTTAAAGATGCAAAAAGAAAATATTAAAAGAAGTAAACAAAATAAAGAATTTGCCGGGTAAGTGTTTATCAAAAGAATGGTGGTGGTGGTTATCGCCTGTCACTCGTCGTCACTCTAGTTACTTATTTATTTTTATTTTATTTATTTGTTTATATATTTATTTATTATTATAGTTTGAATCTTGACAAGTATGCCAAGATTGACAAAAAAATTGGCACTTTTCTCAAATATGCCCCTTGAAATATTCTTCCGGATTTGTGAAGATTTACCAACATCCGATTGTTGGCACTAATGCAAACGTGTTCAAGATTTCACCAAACTGGAGTGAATTACAATATATTAGATTCTTCCTTGCTTCACCTTGATCCTACATGTATTGTGGTATTATTGAATCGACTGAAATACATTGACAGTTTCGTGTAAGATGCTGTACTAAATGTTACAGTACAAGAACCATTATAAGAAAGTAAGTAATTATATAAAGTTTAATTGATAAATAATCATATTTATTCATTTATTTATTTAACAATTTCAGAGAAAAGTCTATTAGAGGTGATGATTCAGGATTACGTTATACATTTCAGAAAGATGGAATGAGGGTACATTTCTGGCGAAAAGATGTTGATGTGAATTTTGTTAAAGCTCATGATGAGGAAGGTAAAAAAATGTTTGAGGTTCAAAAAAAATTCATGGAAGAATGTGAGGATCGTAATAAAGAATGCGGTTTGTATATGAAAAGATCAAAAAGACTTATTGGGGAAATCAACAAACTTGTTGATAAAATTCTTAAGGAGGGGAATTAACATTAAAATATGAATCTCATTATATTCAATCTCATTTCACTTCATACAAAAGAGCGATTTTCTATCTTGCTGAGGTTAAGGTTAATAAACATAAACAACCTTCAAAAGAGTACTTGAAAAGATTAAAAAATCAAATAATCTATGAAGCAGAAAAGCCACACCAACAGGAACTTATATTGAAATACTTGTTAAAAAAATGGCCTCACCTTGGACATAATAAACAAGTTGCTAAAACATTCTCTGAAGTGATAGCTAATCCTCTTAGATACTCTCAAGTTGATCTCTACATGATTCTTCAACATTGCCATAGTTATAAGGACACACCAATATATCAAGTTGATTCCTAAACTATTTATTCTGAGAGTTACCTTAAAGATCAAGTAGTACCAGTGTTAGAAGAAGAAGCAAAAAACTTTATTCTTATTTCCCTGAAGGAAATATTATTACAATAAAATCTGCAATTATTATGGGTATCAAAGCACCAATTTTTTATATGCATGTTGTTAGATTGCGAAGGAGAAGAAAATATTCATCATTATTCACCAGAAGATATTGAGCATCATCTTAATACCAAATATACTTCATTTTTTGAGCAAATTGTGGCAGAACACAACAAGGTCTGGGTATGTTTAAATTTATTTGGTGATGATGATAAATGCAAAGATCAAATATCACAAGAAACATGCCAGAATGAACATAGATCTATTGAACACAAAAGAAAACATGAAGGGATTAATAATGGTAATAAACATCAAGAAGAAGAACTTCAAACTAATAATCAATTTCAAAAATTACAAGAAACATGCCAGAATGAACATAGTAGATCTATTGAACACAAAAGAGAACATGAAGGAATTAATAATGGTAATAAACATCAAGAAAAAAGACCTCAAACTAATAATCAACTTCAAAAATGCAAACGGTTATTTGCTTTTAGGCGTATCGAAGATAAGAAAACATTCGGAATTCGTGATAAACGGAAAGGATCGACATCATTATAATAATCATAAGAAAATCCAATTAATCCTTTATCGTTTTTGATTGTAGAATGACAAAACGTTACACTTTAATTATAAATCTTGTTTAATTGTATATAAGGAACTTGTACAGTCAAATCTCGTTTCAACGAAATAGCTGGACATATTAATATAAGAAAATGTTCGTTAAAACGAGATTACTAATCATGTTTCAACGAATTTTTGTTTGTTTTCGTCGAAACGTGAATTTAATTATAATTCGCTGGAAGGAAGATCGTTGAAACGAGGATTTGACTGTACTTGAAGAATAACAAATTTTTTTTTTCAATAATTTAAAAATCGAAACCGAACCGAAAATTTCGGTTTGAACCAAACCGTTCGGAGCTTTAACTATTACAAATCGTGATATAACAGAGTTAGATTTAATAATGTAAGTTTATAAATGCCTGTTTTGTTTTTTTATACATATAGTAATGAGAATTGCATGTACACTGGGATCTATATATTAATTTAATAGTTGTGAAAGGATTAGTACTGGAAGTAAATGAAGAAAAAAAGGATGAAAACAATATTTGTAAATTTCTAAACAAGTGATTTTCCACATAAGAATATTTAATAAGTAGCCTTAACAGTTTTTTATTAGAAAGGAGGCTTGGCAGAAAATCCGATGTTACATTATTAAAAAAAAATCATACTGTGATCCAAAATCAGTAAATTTCGAATTCCTTCTGGTGAAGTATGTTGGACTCCATGGATAAAAATCGAAGATAAAGACTCATCAGATACATACAAGTGTTTCAAATTGTTAAAAGATAATTACGACCTGATTGTAAATATTTTTACCAGAAATATGGAACATATTATTAAATTTACAAAGCCTTGAAATTATGGTATAATTATTTCAGGCAAGTATTTTTTCCATTCTCAGTTTGTCATTAAACAACTGCTAATTATTTATATATTTATTTAAGTAGTTTTTAATATGAGAATTATTCATTCGATCAAGTAACTAATACCAGTTCAAGATGAAATCATTTTATTCCTAGTTTGACAAACATTCTTATAGTTTTCAGTACAACATATGACACAAATGGTTGAAGGCTTAGATAATGCTTAAAAAAGAAAAGATTATGAAAAAGCCAAAAGATGTATCATCAATAGCAACAACATGTAACTCACCATCGCTGAAAGGAATTTCACAATTTACGAATTATATTACAAGTCAAAACTGTATTCACTATATATTAGCTTTATTATTATTAGCAGATTAATTGTCGAACCAAAAACTAAATTTGCATGAATTTTATAATTGTTGACACAGCAAGTTTCCAATTTTTATTTTAAACAAGTAGCATAACAACAATGAATCATCATTTTTTGAGGATGACAATAAAGATTAAGATCTGATTTTGTTTCATGAAAATACTCAAGTTTTTCAAAAAAATCGGCTGCCCTACTTATATGTTTTGAGTTTACAAAATAGACTACTATGTCTTGACCCGAGTGATGTTATTTTGTTGCTCTTTGCGACGAAGAAGATGCAACCCCAAACCCAACTTAAAATAAATGAATTTTTGTTCTCGCGTAACATGGTGTGCGTGATTTGTAACACGAAAACCATAAGCGTTCTCAGTTGTGAGCTTGTTATTATCATAAAAATTTTTACTGATTGAATAAATAGGGGTTATTTTTTTTAATTGAAAAAATGTCAACGGAAACAGTAATATTAAAAAAAATTTGATATGATGAATGTGAAGTGATAAATAACTGAATCAACAATTAATTTACCATCATCAGTCCGTCAATCATGTTTTATTATTATATGAAGTTTTGATTTAACTGGCTGTAATACGAACAATTGAATACTTTTTCTGCACACAATTTAAATATAGCAAGAGAAACCAATTAATTGAAGGAATTGAAATCATGTACTGAATATGCAAAAGGAAATTTAACTTTTTATTTACAATTTGATTAATATATATATATACACACATATATGCATTATTTGTTCTAATAATAATAAAAATACTATTTTTTTTTTTACACACAAGTAATTTTTTTATAATAAGTTTTAACAGATCTCCATTCATTCTGATAGACTTGTGATTTTTGAAGTCAATTATTAGTTCAAGGTCTTTTTTTTTGATATTAATTACCATTATTAATTCCTTCACATTTTCTTTTGCGTTCAATAGATCTATGTTCATTCTGGCATGTTTCTTGCGATTTTTGAAGTTGATTATTAGTTTGAGGTCTTTTTTCTTGATGTTTATTACCATTATTAATTCCTTCATGTTCTCTTTTGTGTTCAATAGATCTACTATGTTCATTCTGGCATGTTTCTTGTAATTTTTGAAATTGATTATTAGTTTGAAGTTCTTCTTCTTGATGTTTATTACCATTATTAATCCCTTCATGTTTTCTTTTGTGTTCAATAGATCTATGTTCATTCTGGCATGTTTCTTGTGATATTTGATCTTTGCATTTATCATCATCACCAAATAAATTTAAACATACCCAGACCTTGTTGTGTTCTGCCACAATTTGCTCAAAAAATGAAGTATATTTGGTATTAAGATGATGCTCAATATCTTCTGGTGAATAATGATGAATATTTTCTTCTCCTTCGCAATCTAACAACATGCATATAAAAAATTGGTGCTTTGATACCCATAATAATTGCAGATTTTATTGTAATAATATTTCCTTCAGGGAAATAAGAATAAAGTTTTTTGCTTCTTCTTCTAACACTGGTACTACTTGATCTTTAAGGTAACTCTCAGAATAAATAGTTTAGGAATCAACTTGATATATTGGTGTGTCCTTATAACTATGGCAATGTTGAAGAATCATGTAGAGATCAACTTGAGAGTATCTAAGAGGATTAGCTATCACTTCAGAGAATGTTTTAGCAACTTGTTTATTATGTCCAAGGTGAGGCCATTTTTTTAACAAGTATTTCAATATAAGTTCCTGTCGGTGTGGCTTTTCTGCTTCATAGATTATTTGATTTTTTAATCTTTTCAAGTACTCTTTTGAAGGTTGTTTATGTTTATTAACCTTAACCTCAGCAAGATAGAAAATCGCTCTTTTGTATGAAGTGAAATGAGATTGAATATAATGAGATTCATATTTTAATGTTAATTCCCCTCCTTAAGAATTTTATCAACAAGTTTGTTGATTTCCCCAATAAGTCTTTTTGATCTTTTCATATACAAACCGCATTCTTTATTACGATCCTCACATTCTTCCATGAATTTTTTTTGAACCTCAAACATTTTTTTACCTTCCTCATCATGAGCTTTAACAAAATTCACATCAACATCTTTTCGCCAGAAATGTACCCTCATTCCATCTTTCTGAAATGTATAACGTAATCCTGAATCATCACCTCTAATAGACTTTTCTCTGAAATTGTTAAATAAATAAATGAATAAATATGATTATTTATCAATTAAACTTTATATAATTACTTACTTTCTTATAATGGTTCTTGTACTGTAACATTTAGTACAGCATCTTACACGAAACTGTCAATGTATTTCAGTCGATTCAATAATACCACAATACATGTAGGATCAAGGTGAAGCAAGGAAGAATCTAATATATTGTAATTCACTCCAGTTTGGTGAAATCTTGAACACGTTTGCATTAGTGCCAACAATCGGATGTTGGTAAATCTTCACAAATCCGGAAGAATATTTCAAGGGGCATATTTGAGAAAAGTGCCAATTTTTTTGTCAATCTTGGCATACTTGTCAAGATTCAAACTATAATAATAAATAAATATATAAACAAATAAATAAAATAAAAATAAATAAGTAACTAGAGTGACGACGAGTGACAGGCGATAACCACCACCACCATTCTTTTGATAAACACTTACCCGGCAAATTCTTTATTTTGTTTACTTCTTTTAATATTTTCTTTTTGCATCTTTAAATATTTATGAAAAGAAAGGAATAGTAGTTGTGATTTGATCGACGTGTACGCATTAATTATTTATTGTATGTGTGCTTGTTTTGGGAAGCAAGACGCTAATGATATTTTTGTTTTTGGTGGAGAATGATTAATTATATTACTGT
>CAUDNR010000797.1:10299-23419 GCA_958430865.1 Entrophospora sp. SA101
AATGAACTTTACATGGACTAAGATAATAAATTTTACTTACTTGTTGATCTAAATGAGGCACATGAACATTTTGAGCTCAATCAATAATGAGCAGTAGCATCAATACTGCAATATTGTGTTTTACTCTTTGAATAATTTTGATTAACCAGTTTTCTTTGCCCTTCTGCCAATTTGGTATTTTTATTATAATAATTTCTTTCTACCTTGGCTTTAGACAGATGTTCTTTGAATCTTTTGAGCAAATCTTTAGCTTCTTCCTCCTGACGAGCATTGTAATGTAAACCATTTCGAAAATGTTGACAAGTATCACACAAATCAGTCCTTAGACTCATAATTTGAATCTCTGGTGTCAATTGATGTCATAATTTTCTGAAAGCATCATATTTTAAGGATTTCAGTTTGCTATCTTCTTCTAGACCAGCCAGAAAATCTCTGTACACAGATTTATAACTCATTTCAGCTGGTAAGAATACAATTGATTGAGTTATTCTATTGATACTTCTACCTGGGCTTGGTAATCCATGAACTTCTGCATAATTTTCTAGAAAATTCTTTACTATTTCAGCAACATCTTTGTCAATCACCATTTTGGTTTTTCATTGGGGCATCCTTTTAATATTGCCATGAATTCTTGCCAGAAGACCATTGTTTATCAGATGATTTCTGATATTTTCAAAATAAGTTCTGCCAATCCCTAACATATTGAGATAAGTTTCTTGACAAAGAGGTGTATTGTGATCCCAATGATAGAAAGTTCTTTTATTAGACCTAGTTTTCTTTTTAAGGCGTCTGCTAGTGTTTGTTAATCCACTATCCATTGCTTTAAGTTGAGCCATTAAAAATACATCTTGTTCTGGTTTAGAAAGAGCTTGAAAGGATTCCCTTAATGCTGCAAATTCTTCTTTGGGAACCATTGAAGAACAACCACAATTACATCCTTTTTCTAAAAAATCAATTGCTTTTTCATATTCATTAGAACCATTATATTTGTTAATAATTTTCATATACACTTATCCCTATATATATAATTTTATGTTCACTTTGTAGGTTTTATTTATTTTAAAATTGAAATTGGTCTTGTGGTGACAAGCAAAGTAAGCAGAAAGAATTAAATTTGAGTGGATCTGCAAATAAATATCAGAAATATATATTCAATAATTGATATAAAAGAGAAAATAAAAATCCTCAACTGGTTCCATGAAAGGTAATTATGTCTAGATTTAAATTATTTATTATTGCCAAAAATGGATAGGATAAAATCATGGAAACTATTATTTTAATAAATAAATTGAAGAAAATTGTTATTTTGTGTTAATTATATATATACTGAAACAGTAAAACAGATTTTTTTATTTTAGAAAAAAATTTTTTTAACATAATAAAATACACAACTGTGTAGTCAACCCTGTTAAACCAAAGAAACAGTAAATCCACCTCGTTAAACCAAATTTGTTAACTAATTTTAAACGGAAATAACGGGGTTGACTATGTGGTTTGTGGCCTAGTACTAGGCCCTATAAATTATTTTAATTTTTCTTCTTTGAAATAATCGAATTTCAATTAATAATAATAATGACATAGCAAAAATCATAAAACACAAAAATTTTGCATGCATATTCTACAGGACCTAGGCCACAAGCTATATATACTTATTATATGTGTTTTTGCATTATTGATTCTCTGAAACTTGCTGTAGTGAACCATTTGTTCTATTTGAATCTACTAAAACAAATAAACAAATTAAATTTATTATTTATCAAAAAAAGAAATAAAGAAACTTTAATGTATATAAATATGGACTGAGATTGATGTATCAAAAAAAAATTTTTGCAACATTAAAAAAAATTAAACTTTATACATTTAAATAAATATTTTGAATAAATTCTTTAAAAACAACACTGTTTAAATTGACTACTGCTTGTGTGATCAATTCAATCATCATCATCATCACCACCACAACTGTCGCCATCTTCAATACCTTCAAAACAACTTTTTCTGCATCCAAAGCTGATTTTTTGTTTTTCATGATCTATCTCCAATACAACTGCTTTAACTTTATCCCCAATTTTATAAAGTTTATTTACATCTTTAACAAAATCATCTGACAATTTTGATATGTGACATAACCCACCAACCAAACTATTATTTATTTTTATAAATATACCATATTTTTCTACACCAGTAACTTCACCTTTGATTATTTGCCCTTTATGAAAATTATTCAATGTTTTATAATAATTATTATTATTAATTGATGACAACCTTTCTTCGGTTTGTAATTGCAATACTGCCAATGCTCTATCAATTAGTTGTCCATCATTATTGATATTTTCTTTGTTATTTGGCAAATAAAAAATTTGAGCAGTTGCTTTTTGTCCAAATTTAAATTTCATAAAAGGCGTTGATCTATAATTATAACTTTTTGTTGAAGCAAATGCTAATGAATTTTCATATTCTGGTAATGATATTACAACATAATCTTCCTTTACTAACTCAATATAAGCTTCAATAGATGTCTCTGTAGCAATCTTATTTGCCAATTTTTTCTGCAAAATTAAATAAAATTAATATAAAACTTCAAAAAAAAAAGATAGATCTTGCTGCTCCTTTTTTTTATATAAAATTTTGGATAAATTAAACTTACATTATTTTTCTTTCTTTTGGATTTTTTAATATTAATATTATTATTTATTAATTGTGGTCTAATAGCTATATCAACAATATCTTCATTTATATCATAATCAATAACCATTCCATATATTTCATCACCTTTTTTAAGATCACTTCTAGTTTTAGCTTGCTCTTCATTAATAATTCCTTTAATTGTTTTATCATTGTCATTGTCATTATTACCATCTAACATTACATCAACTACCCACCCACCACCAAATTCTAATTCTGAAAATTGTTTAATCTTGCACTTAATTATGTCACCTATCTTGACTTTTTGATTGATCAAATCTTTTTTTTGATTTTTTTTTGGTAAAATATCACTAAAATAAGATTTGATAAAATCCACCTCAGAAATATATGGGCATGATTTAATAGGTGTTTCAGAAGGTTTCAATGATACTTCACATCTGGAATTCTCTAAATCAATGGAAGTCACTAAACAAAGAACTGATTGATTAGGATAAAATATTCCAATTGGACTTGAAATAAAATTTTCAGCTACTTTCTAATATATATAAAAAAAAAAATATAGTGATAAGCAAATAATCACAATCATTAAAAAAAACATTTTCAAGTTATTTGCATACATGTCTCATAGCTTTGGCACTTAAACTTCCAAGAAATCCAACAAACACAGCATAATCAGTAATACTCTTGACATACCCTGGATAAACATTACCAATTAATAGTTCTTCAATAGAAGAAGGTAACTGACTCTTTTTTGCTGCTTCAATTAATAAAGGTTTGTGACTAACAGTTACAAACCGTTTTTCCTCATTTTTAGAAATAATTAGAAGATCATTCAAAACATCTCCTTTTTTTAAACATTTAATCATATTAGAAAGATGTGAAGGTGTCAAATGATCTGATAAATGACCATTTCTTAAGCTTGCTCGAATTTGTGATGGTTGAAGTGATATTGTTATTGAGTCTTGACTAATTTGGATTATTTCACCATTGGATAACTTTTCAATAAATCATATATAAGTATTTGAAAAAAAAATAGATTATATTAAAACATATATGAGAGTTTACAAACCTCGCCTATTTTGACCTCATTCAAATCAACATCCATTGCATAAGTGGATTTTTTATTAGAAATAAGTTTATCTGTTTTGATTTGTTCAAATTTTTTGTCTTTTGATATAGTTTCAATATCAGCTGTCACATTAACAGTTCGACCATTTTCTGCAACATTTATGATACTGACAATTAATACTTGACCAATTGTAAGTTGATTACCATTCTTAAACTTTTTAATATAGCTTTGTGAATTTTTATTATTTAAGAAAGTGTTGATATTATTAAATCCTGTCGAAAGAACATAACCATGATCTTCTATGCTTTTTACTGATGCAGATAATATCTATAAAAATCAAAAAATCAATTTAACTCGATTTTTTCTTAATATATATGTATATACATTTAAAAAATAAAAGTATAAATCATTTTAGTCAAGTACCATTCCTTTTGATAAATCAGACTTCACAATGCTGCTGTTTACTTTTTTTTGGATTCAGGCTTAACTGAATTCGTTTGTAATTATTATCTATTCTTGTAACTACACAAGAAACCCATTGACCTATTTTAAACAATCCTTTCAAGTTTGGTAATTGTGAATCCTCATTGTCTTCTTTTTCATCATCATCTTCTTGATCGCTATCATCCTCTTCATCATTAACATATTTATCAACGATTTCTGATAGCTCATCAGAAATTTCATTTATTGAAACCAATCCTGTAAGTTGATTAGGAAGTGAAATTCTTAGATCCATTTGATTAATATGGGTTATTTGTCCTAAGCAATGAGCCCCGACCTTAAGTTGCTATATAAAAATCATTGATCATTAATTTAGTAATTGAATTCCATCAATTAATTTTAAAAAAGTTTTTTTTATAAATTCAAAACAGCTTACTCCAAAATTAGATTTCTTTGGTTTTTGAACTTTGGGGGTTTTTTTTGTAGAGATTTCAACTTTTTTAATTGCCATATTTTTTTCTAGTAAAAAAATCTTCAAAAATCTGAAATTTTTTTTTTATCAAATGTAGATCTTTAAATTAGATTTTTTTTTCGAATAAATAATTGAAATGTTAGTATTAGTATTAGTATTAGTAATATCATGCATGGAATCTCTAAGCTTCAATTAGCAGCTATTCTTTATAAAAGAAAAGTATAAATAAATTTGTATGAGTTTACCACCAATAAAAATTCTTTTTGACCAGAGCTCTTTAATAAAATACGTCACTTTTCTCCAAGTGAATGCTTTTTTACAATATTCTTTATGTCAAAAAGGATTTTCAATCATGTTGTACACATAGAAACACTTACACCACCACCCCAGATAGACAACCCGTTTTTTATTTTGATACCTGTATCGCATACGCGTTAGCGTGTAATCTCCAACCTCGCCCAAATTAGTTTTATTTCGACTAGCTATACAATTGATAGTATATATAATGGAAGTAACGGGGTCCCTTTCGTATATTATTGAATAAAATAAAAATCGGCATTTTTTATTTATCAATAATACAAGCGAATTATAAATAAATAACAGATAGTCGTCATATTCTTCATGGAGAAGCCAACAACCCTGAAGATGTAACAAATAAAGAAAAAAAGAGGGCTCTACTACTATTAAAATCAAAAAACAATGTTTAGAATGTGGTAGTCCTAACATCAAAGTACAAGCTTTGTATGAGTTGTGAAAAACAAAATCTTATATGACAATTCGATTAATGGACAAATAATAATCAGAGTTTGGATCCGAATTGTAACCGGTTTGAAATAGATAAATGGTTCTTTAAAAAAAGAGGGTTGAATCCGGTTTCTATTAATGTGTAATTCTTCTAATTAAAAACTAATTTCAAAATGTCTGATAATAAGGGCGCTGACATATATTAGCTAATATCGTTTTAATATATACCAATGTTCATATACAAAAAGGTTCTAATGAAATATACAGAACCTTACCAAAAATGGCAATTTATCATACAATAAAGGAAACTAAATTGTAGCTCAAAAATTTTGTAAAACCCAAGTGACATTCATTGATGACGTATGATTAAATTTGTGGGTTGGGTGGCAGGAATTACAGAGTGTTTACCAGCTCTAATTCTTATGTATATTTCATAAAAAGGTCCTTTCTGTATATTATACTATCTCTATTAATTCATTTATTTGTTTCAAATCATTTGTTTATTCATTTTGTTCAATTATTCAAATTCAAATTATTCATTTTATTCATTTATTTGTTTTATTCGTTTATTCAAAACAATTAATTCGAATAAATCTTATTCAAATAGAAACCCATAAATGATCGAGTCATGTGATTCTATAATATTGTGACACCATTATTTTGAAAATTTGGCATTTTTGATTATTATCACGTGACACACAGATCTACAAACATCAGAATTCAAGATCTTTAAAAAAAAAAATTTTTTTTTAGAAAATGACAACTAATCGTCAAAAAATTAAACACTTAATAGTGGATTCTGGACCTTTTATTAAATTAACAGATGTTCGTTCACTAGCTGAAAATGTATACACTGTACCTGAAGTAGTTTCAGAACTTCGTGATCAACATGCCAGAGACTTCTTTAAACAAATTTCTTTTGACATCAAGTTAAAGAGACCTTCTGATAGTGCATTAAGAGAAGGTTTTTAACTAATATATTTACAAAATAGTAAAAAATGTATGTATTTTCTTTTTCTAACTCACCTACTTTTTAGTGATGAATTTTTCAAAAAAAACTGGTGATTTTGCAAATTTATCAGTAGTTGATTTTAAAGTATTGGCTTTGACTTATATGATTGAGTCAGAGACTAACGGCGCTGATAATTTACGTAAAGGACCCATTAAAGCAAATTCTAAATCCAATGAAATAGGAAAAGATTCAAATAAACCCAACGAGAATACTAATAATAATAAACATAATGATGAAGACTCAGTGACAGATGCAAGTAAATCTAATAATAACGATAGCGTCATGAATAATCAACAATTCAATGACAATGATAGTAGCATTGGTGATGATGCTGATGATGGTGGTGGTGATTGGATAACTCCAGATAATATATCAAAACATATAGAAAACAATCGAGATTTATCCATTGATATACAAGAAGAAGAAACAATAGGTGTTGCATGCACTACAATTGATTATAGTATGCAAGTATGTATATTTCAAAAAAAAATTTTATTATGTTAATAAATATATATGTAAATAATTATATTTATATAATAGAATGTTTTATTACAAATGGGGCTTAATTTAATATCTGTGGAGGGTAAAAGAATCAAACAAATAAAAAATTGGGTCTTGCGTTGTCATGCATGTTACAAGTACATAAAATTATTTTTTCCCCGATTATATTATATTTATATTAATAATGTGAAATTATATTTATTGGCATTAGAATAACTACCAACATGGAAAAAAAATTTTGTCCCAAATGTGGCGGACCAACATTAATCCGTACTTCTACAAGTACTGATGCAAATGGTAACGTCAAATATTATTTAAAGAAAAATTTTCAATATAAATTACGTGGCACTAAGGTAATCACAATAAATTTAAATTAATGTCTTATTTATATTTATATTATTTGCTTATTAATACTTTCAATTATATATTCATTTGTTCAGTACTCAATTCCAAACCCCAAAGGAGGCCGTAATCCTAACAACCCAATACTTTGTGAAGATCAAAAAGAATACATAGACGCTATGAAAAATTATAATAAAAAGAAGAAACTTAAAAATAATAACAGTAAAAATAATAATAGCATAGACGATGTATTCAATTGATGAAATCTTTAAATAACTAATATAACTTAATTATTTAATATACAAGCACGAACACATACATATATTCATCTTGTAATTTAGGATGAAAAATATTTATCAAGTTTTCAACATATTCCCAATACCATTAACATGCTCATCATTCTGATACAGAATCTATTGATGTAATCAAATCAATTATACATTCACTTAAGTTTCATGATCTTATCAACAAATCATCATCATCTGATATAAATGTTAATCCAGATGTTTTAATAAAAAATTTATTGAAAGTCATGTCTGAACAAATGCGAAGTTTGATGGATTTGTAGTAGAATTGGATCACAACGACTGGCAAAATGGTGTGATTTTTTGGTCTGTTAAGTGAATGATTGTAATAACTTTTTTCTTAAGAAATGCTAATTAAAATTTATATTGATGTTTTATTGGAGGATTTGGGTTATATGAGAACATAGTAGAGATTCATATTCTTTGTGAGATCATCCTATGAATCGTAAACACTATATCGGAGAGATCTCTGCAACTGAGGAAATAGATTTTATACAAAAATGAGCCAATCTCAAGCTTGCAATAAGATAAGATTCCCATTAACTAGTGCCTGTTATAAGTAAAAAGAGAACCGCTTGACAAGTGGATGTGATACAATGCATTTATCGTTGCTATCTATTGCATATTGCTTCCTAATTTGTGTCATTTACGTTGTCTTTATATATACACTCACTAGACAAAAGTCGGACGCATTTTTAAACAAAAATTGCACACAATAAAAACACAAATAACTTATATCATTTTGCAGCCTAGGTTCTCGAAATTTTTGCATGCAAAATTTAAAACTTCTATTGTGCCTAAGAAAACAACAGTTAAAAAAATAAAAAATCCGACCAAAATTTTTTCCAAAAATTTTTCTGACAAAAAAAAATTTAATTGTATTTAAGAATTTTCGGCATGTGATAACAAACGTCTTGAATAAGTATCTATGCTGTTTTGAATTTTTTTGTAAACATCATTTTTAATAAATTTTTGAACAATTCCTTTGAAAAATTTTAAAAATGTCACCCTTAAGTGAAAGTCAACGTGGTGAAATCATCGGTCTATACAAAAATAATGTACCAAACCACAAAATAACTAAAATTGTTAGTGTTCATAGGAAAATAGTGACTTGTACTATTCAAAATTACATTGATAGAAAAGATCTCGTTACAAAGGCCGTCCTAAATTAACAAATGATGTCCTTAATTAAATTGATTGAGAGTATGCCAAGGAGAGTTGAAGCAGTCATTGAAAATAATGGATGGCCAACAAGATATTAATATTATTATTTACTTTGTATCGAATTTTAAATTTTTGGGTATGATTATTATGTGCATTTTTCAACAATCATTTTTTGAAAGAAAAAAAATAATGATCCTGTTTTGTCAAAAAAATTTTGGTCGAAATTCTCTTTTTTTAATCATTGGTTTAATAAAAACATTAAAGATGCGAAATTTTGCATATATAATTTGGTGAACCTAAGTTTCAAAACAATGTTTTTTATTTATTTATTATTAAGTATGTTTTTGTGCAATTTTTGTTTAAAATGCGCCCGACTTTTGTCTAGTGAGTGTATCTGCCCATACCACCAACATTAATGCATTTTCTATTGTCATTACCATATGACAAAATAACCTTGCCCTTGCTTTATTAAATATTTTTTCAGCATTGATTTTCTTTCCTTTAGTTGAGCTTCTAATCATAATTGGTGGTCTAGAATAAGGTGTTAGCCGAAATAGTTTTTGAAAAAATTAATTTCGGCAAGCAATTTTGGATTTACAAAAGCAAGCTGGATCAAGTGACATGTTACCCAATCAATTTCATAAAAAGAATCACCGTAGATCGATTTCAAAAAAAAATTTTTTTGAAATTTACCACCCAGCGAAAACGAAAAATTCTTTCCCAAAAAAATTAGGTTTGAAAAACAAAGATTTTTTCCGATCACACTTGTATTGCCTCGATTTGCAATTCGATTCAAAGAAGTATTGCAATATTTATAAAACAACCAATTTGCCGTACGATAAATTTTGCTAAATATGGTGAAAACGTTGATCGCGTCAAAACCGAAAAAACCAGACGTAAAAAGAACCTACACGAAAGTCGCACAACTTACGGGTTTTGGAAAGAGATCGTGACACGGCAAGTGTGTTTTTTCTTTTTTTACATGTACTATTTTTATCTTCACTATTACACTATCACCGACATTCTTTTTATTAGATGGAATTGATTGGGATATATCCGTTTTATATGATGGAAGAAGAATCACAAAAATGAATACCCAACTGCGTCATTATTAGCTAAAAATATTTATGTATTGCATGTATTGTAGCAACTTCTACTCCAAGTGAGCGTCTATTTAGTGAAGCTGGAAACACAATGACAGCCAAATGAACCAAATTGAATCCATTGTTATTTGAAAGGGTTGTATATATTTCTTTCTTAAAAAAAATATGAATGTATTGAAATATCTTTCCTGATGAATATAATGTTATATTTTTTTGTATTAAATTGATTAAATAAGGAGATTCAACGGATATTCGGCGAATAATAATAATAATAATAATAATAATAATAATAATAATAATAACAATAGCATAATGGACACTCATTTTGTGCAACAGTCATTTGTATAATAGTCAGGCGGTTACACAGAGCCCGTTGCTTCTGAAACTTCACTAGAATATAGCTGTAGCCTCTCTAAGTCCAGATCATCAGCAAGATCAAAATTATCTCACACTTTTATAATCAAACTTTTGCAAGAACTTTCACCATAACATATGTTATGTTGATCATTTTTTTGTGATCTGCAACAGTGTCCACTATGCTAATAAGATTAGAGTATTTTACATCTATTTTATCACACTTATCAAGCAACGTGGGAAAGTAATCTCAACTTGAAGAAAACTTAATAGCGTTTTTGGATGTTAATAGCTTTATTCAGAGAATTCCTTTGAATACAAGAAAATATTCGTTGAAAGCTTTAATGATACAGAATTTTTTTTTATAAAAATTTTTAACAAGAGGTTGCTGTGAATTCGTGTAATAACCACACAAGTATTCAAACAATATAAATTATATTTTCTTTTATAACGTTGTAAGTTTTGCAACCATCAATACCCGTAGCATCTAATATTTTATACTCTTCTAAAACAGCCCTAGAAAATTTTTAATCAAAATCAAGGATTTGCAGTTTACACTCAATGCAACATACACTCGCCCTTCAGTAAACATATATGTCATGGTCAATCCTTGAGTTTTATGAACAGTCAGATCAAATGCATCCTGAAGAGGAAGTTTGTTTTGGCAACAAAAATATAACACATTATTTTATTATTATTATTATTATTACGATTATTATTTTGAGCAACAATAATTATTGTGCCTTTTTAGTGGCTGGAAAGTATTTTCTTCACATTTTCAAAAAAGTCATAGCTGTTTAATATTATCAATAATGTACCTACCTTCTTTACATTTTCAAAAAAAGCTTGATTGATTCCTTTGACAATAATGAATTGTTTATGGTGGGAAAGTGTTTCCCCACGTTTTTGAAAAAGGCTTGATTTAATTAAATGATATATTTTATTGTTACTATAAATACAACCTTTGAACGTTTTAAAAAATTGGAGCGCTTTCAGGATAAGTGTAATAACTGTTAATGATCAATGATCAAAGTTTATATACAACGTAATCAATTTTACGAAACAATTTTCTAAGAGATATAGTATTATCGTCAAATATTGCACGGATTTAATTGAGTTGTATTCTTTCGTTAATTAATAATTAATTAAAAATAACCAGAATGACAACAATGATCGCAACCATCCTTCCAACTTTAGGATAGGAGCTAATTATAATTATTAAATCTGTACAGATCTACGTGTACGAATTAAAGGTAAAAATCTTTTTATTTCATGCTTCCCAAAAATTATATTTTAGTAAAAAATTTGTTTCGGCAAAAGTGTTTCGCCTTTTTTGTTTTTGTAAAACTCCTTTTTTTTTTTTGTAACACCCGTTTCATTCATTATGTATTGACAATTACACAATCCTGAAATGTATAGTTCCATTCAGCGCATAAAAGGTATTTTCCGAACAGGAAAACCCTTTATCCATTTGTCATTGTGCGTGGATAAAGGTTTTGCCTTTCGGAAAATGTCCGAATTACCTGATTATGATTATGATTTTCATTTAATTTTTCCGGTAAAATATTTTTAATTTTATTATTTCCGACGATCATTAGAAAAAATTTCCACAAGAAAATTTTGTGCGCTGATTCCGTTTCACCAACTTAATTTTCGTTTCTTCTAAAATGAATAAATTATTTTCAAAAACTGTTAAAAATCAAGTCAATCAAGGGCAGGTACCCTCTCACAAATCGTTTACTGAAGAGGAGTCGACAAGTTTTAGCACTGAGGATGACATAAATACTAAAGGTAAATATAAATAATTATCATTAAATAAATGAATTATTAGGCGAACACATAATAATGATTTAAAATAGCAGGAACAACAGCAACCATTTCTACAACTCCTTCTACAGCTACAACTACTACAATTAACCCAACATTTCAAGCTTCTACTACTTATTCTAGGCTAAATTGCGCTGATACTAGTAATCGTAACAGTCAATATAATTTAAATATCTTTGACAAAGATGTATTCACAGATTCGTTAACATATCATTTAGCTCGTGCTTCACCTTTCTCTGGTGAGGTTGAAGTTTTATATCCATTTTCTATACCAAAAGATAACATGATAATACATGATAGTATCAAAGAAATTGATGAAGAAAATGACAACAACAACAACCACGATGATAGTATTAACAATGATAATAACGATAAAATAGACAATAATGATAATGATAATGAGGAAATAATAAAAACCAAAAACGAAGATGGGAAAGTAGAAGATAATGAACCTATTTTTTATACAATATATTCAAAAAGTATCAGTAATTCACCACTATATCATTGTGTATTGAAACAAGTATATAATGAATTAATAATAGGTGAAGCAAAACGTATATCATTAGTAGGAGAACCAATAATAACCATAAGAAGCAAAGCATTTTTTCTAGAAGCAGAATTAAGAAGAACAGGTGCGTTTAGTAATACTTGGCATTTTGATTTTGAAGGAAAGGATTATAGATGGAAACCAGCCCAATTGGGAGCAAAGGATTGTGATTTAGTATGCGAATTAGTAGAATATGATATATCTCCTTCTCCAAATACTACTACTCCAAAATTTTTATCATTTAGCAGTAGTGTAATTTCTCCATCTCCTAAAAAAAATAAAATAAAAATTGCAACTTTATCAAGAAACTCATCAAATTCTAATGATAGTAATGATAGAAATGCTATTGGAGAATTAACTATTTTTAAAGAAGCTTGGTTAGATGTTAAAGAACATAGAGCACTTGAAGTTTTGTTACTTTTAGGTTGTATGGTTATGTTGGATGTCATTGAAACTTCTTAACGACAGACATTTTTTTATCATTAAATGTAAAATTTTATTTTTATTATTTAAATTTTTTTTTTTTTATCACTAAAAATTCCGCCTTTTTGTTTTCTTTTCTCTCAAAGAGAATTAATTAAAAAAAAAAAAAATAA
>CAUDNR010000798.1:13497-24108 GCA_958430865.1 Entrophospora sp. SA101
ATTTATTTGTTTATCTGTTATAGTATGATCAAATAAATTTTGGATTTCCAATTAGACATTTTAAAAAAATATAAGATTATCATTAATGATATTCTAAATTTTTCTCTTTTTAAAAATATATGTACGTACCAATAATTAATTCAATTTAAAACTATCTATTATATTTGGTAGTGATTGCTACACAGTGAGGGAGGGTATGTAAAAATTCGAATTTACTATTACTATAGATCTGCGGTGACCAGTAATTTTTTTTAATTGCTTTTTTAGGGAATAATAAAAATTGTTTATTTTTATAAAAAATATGTAAAAAAAAAAAATATGTAAAAAATGGATCACGGCATAAGATCATCATAAACAACGATATTCTTATTTTTTTTCTTTTTAAAATATATATACCAAATAATAATCACTTAATTCTATCCAATTAAATTTAATTAAAAATTCGAATATATTTGTAAAACTAAAGATAATATATACATATATAAGAAAGGTTCATAGTTTTTTATACAAACAATTTCCTTATTTGTATTTCTTTAGTCAAGATTGACAAGTTTTTTCATAATGAACTGAACACAGACCTTCCATCCAAACTTAACTTAATGTTAAAAAAAAAATAATAATTAATTAATTAATATTGTTAAGGTGAATAAAAATTTCATTATTAATTAATTGGAAATTACTATCCATTCACGTTTTTTAATATTCTAGAGAAAAGAGTTAAAATCAAGACTATTTAATGAACTATCATTACTTGTATAAATTTTCAAGCTTTTAGACTTAACAATCTCTTCGTCTAATATTCTACTTGTATGATATGCATCTGGATGTGTTTTGTGTACTTGTTGCGAACCACCACCACCACCACCACCACTGCTGCTGCTGCTGCTATTGTTATCATTGTTATTAAAATCAATTTCATGTTTTTTGATTTTAGAAAATTTGAATAATCTTTTTATTAAACTATCATTGTTACTACTATTATTTTTCAAACTTTTATTAACACGAATTTCCTTATTTTTATTTGTAGCAAATGTCCAAAGTTCTCTAATAGTTGGTCTTTTTGATGGATCCACATCCCAACATCTCTGCATCATTTGCACATAATCATCAGGCATTCCAGGTAATATTGGTGGTCGTAAACCTTCTGCACATATATCAAAGATTAAATGATGATTGTGAGCTCTATCATCAAATGGTGGATGACCTGCAAATATTTCCCACATTAACATCCCAACACTATAGATATCTGTCTCTTTTGTGTTCTTTATATTCTTTTTGCCTCTAAGTAGCTCGGGTGCAACATATGATACAATTCCATAGATTTTATTTGATGACTTTTCATCAACTGGTCCACATAACCCCAAATCTGTAATATAGCAACCACCTCCTTGCAATAAAATATTACCACTATGTAAATCACAATGGATTAAATCTTTTTCATGTATACGACATAATGAATCGCATAAAGAAAGAAAGATTGTAATTCTGTCTTTTAATGTTAAATTTAAATGATTTTTTTGTAAATAATCCCTTAAATTTCCATCTGAATGATAGTTTAAAACCATTGCATAATTTCCATTATCTGGAAATTTAGTTATACCAAAGCACTTAACAATCAGTGGTGATTTAATTTTACAATAATTCATTGCCTATTGAATATAAAATCAATTAGTATTATATAATACAGTATTGTTTTAATGACAACTACCAACCTCATCAAAAAAGCCTTTTCCTGGATTACTTGAATCATTTAAACTTTTTAATACTACTGCGCACCTTGCTAAATAACTAAATTCCTTTTTATCTTCGTCATAATCATTTATTAATCCTCTTGCCCATCTAGCAGTAAAAATCGAACTAAATCCACCTTCAGTCAACTTTGTTACATCTTCAAATTGCTCAAAAGGTATCCATTCTAAAATATATTGTGAAGAGATGATTTTATTTGACATTGTTGAATAAAATCATCAATTATGTTATTTCCAGATGTCCAAGTGGTGAAAAGACTCTGTAATTGTAAACTAATACAATATTCACAGAACCTATCAGAGTATCTTATCAATTTACACTTGTTACATTGTTTTGGTTTGCCCTGTTTATATGTTGCATTATTTAATTCAAAATCATAAATAAACCATTCCTTACAATATTTTTTTCATTTTCAGAAAGCTCCTTGTTTTTTTTTACCAATGAAAAAAAATAATCTTTTATACTTTCTTCATTAGAATTAACTGCTGCATTGCTATACATTTCACCACAAATTTTATGTACAAAGTCCCTTCTTTCTGACGATAATGATGATAATAGTTTAACATATGACATTATATAAAAATATAATATATAAAATTCGACTTGGTGTTTTAATGAATAGAATGGTTTCTGTGCTACAGTTCCTTTCTAAATGTCGTAAATTTTATACTGTATCTTGTGTAAATTTTTTTTTTCATGTACCCAAATTTGACTTAAGACAATAATGCATCACAAATATTCAACTTTAGTAAACAGAATTGTTTTTTTCTTTTTTGCTACGCTGGCTTGAAAATGATTTTGAAATTTGAATAAAAATATTCTTCGTTTTACGAAAATGATAAATGGTAGTGATTATTTTTTACATTGCTGTATCATGCGAATTCCGATCGCTATCTATTTGACAACCGAAAATTATCTATTTTTGTTCAAAACGTCAGGGTCGAGCGAAGCAGTTACTTAACCGAGAGGAAATCGTGATTCGCTTTAGACATTTTATTTTGCTGTTATTATTGCTATCGGTCAATTCAATGATCGATAAACAAACAATCTTGACCAATGGATGTTCTAAATAGGAAAATTTTATTTTTAATGAAATCCATTGATTAATCTTTGTAAAGGAAAAAAAGCTTAATAGATTTTTTTTTTTTAACAATCTAAATTTGTGAATAACTTTAGATGTTTGCAAGAAGTTTATTTTTCTATAGCAATAGACTTGAAAAAAATCTATTCGATCCAATTGGTCCTTAATAATAAATAGAGGAAAAGATCAGGACAAAAAGATCTTTTTTTTTAATTAGGAAAAAAAAAGCTCAGTTGATTTTTTTAACGATCAAATTCGTAAATAACTTTGAATCACATAAGGGTTCTTCTTTGCAATGAATCTTTATTAAATTTATTAAATTCGTGAACAATTTCCCTTTGTATGTAATTTTTTATATAATTAAATAAATTTTTTGATCAACGCAACAAATAAAAAGTATTGATATAATAATAATATTACTGGCTAATGTTGATGCTCCAAACTAATACATAGATACCTCGCATATGTGTAAAACAAACCATACAAAAGAACATTACGTGCCTTAACCCTCGAATTTGGATGCAACATAAAAAAGCAAAACCGATGCACTAATTTTCTTGTCGACGAGTGGGGATAGCGGGTCTATTTAAATGTTTTTGTTGTAATTTATTAGACTATTCGATCAATATACCATCTGGCCACGAAATAGTCTATTTTTATTAAATATTGCGTCATTGATCATTAATACATGATATTGGGCGTGCGATGGACAATTTCAGTGACATCCGGGATGTCATGATATTGGCCGTTGCGTGCCCATTATCTTATACATAGGATGCTAAGATATTTTGCATCCAATCCTAATTTTGATGCTCCGAATGAATATATATGAGTCATATGATTTATAATACTATGAAGCCAGTAAATATCATCGCATTATAATCTGTATTTCATGAAACTCACCGCCACATTTTCGTTTTTTTGTGGAGAGCTGATGATGCGTAACAAACAAATTTTTTGTATAGTTATCTGCCTTTATTATTAAGATTTTCTGTAACCGGATTAATTGATAAGGATGTAATTGAAAAGCGAAAATTGTATTATTTAATGATCAACTTTATCATCACCAACTTTTGTGATCGATTTATCTAATTCAACAATAAAAGAATTTAGCATTCTTTGAAGATTTAAAAGTGATAACAATAGAAATCAAAACCAAAATTTACAAAAATATGCACCAAAACCTGTCTTATGTGCTATGTAAAAGTCGTTCTAAGTATCAGTATTGATAAACCTATTTTGCTTCAAACTCAGGCACTAAAGACAGTTCGAGCACATTATTTGATATTATTTCATATTATTATTGCACGTAGTTAACTTTAAAAGTAAAAAATTCGAAAAAAAATCAATTTAACATAACTCATATTTATGTAAAGACAATTTGAGTGAAATGTAATAATAAAAGAATAGTTTTAATTTGTAAAAAGGAAGAGGCATTTTTATTTTGAAAGAAAATATACGGAAAAAACAAGTAGTAAAATTTCTAATTTCCCAGGATTATTCCTCTTGCATCATTGCAATATACATTCAATGATATAATAATTCTTTATCTATCCCCAGAACACACATTTTTACATAATTTGGAGCTTTTGATAATCTTATTTTATCATTATCATTATTGCTGTTTGTATCAAGTGTATTTATTTACTTGTGTCAGTAGTTTTACTTACGTCAAGAGCTTTTACTTTGGTCAAATCATCAAAATAGCTCTGGTGAGAAGCTATCTTTAGTCAATACTTTAGCTACGTCAATGACTAAAGTCAAAAGTTTCGTCATATATCATTAATTGTTATTACTATTATTTACTATTATTATTATAATATTCCACCATTATTATTATTTAACGGTTCGGATAAGGTTTGGTTAATTCGAATCATTTGTTTTATTCGTTATGAATTGAGTATTCAAATTACATTGAAAGTTTATTGGAATAAAACCAAATAAAATGAATGATAATAATAATTTGAAGATTAAATTCAAAACATTATTATAATTTAGCTTTGAAAAAACAAATAAGGATAAAATAAAAAGATAATAATAAATTTAGAGAATTGTTATTCGCACCTCCCATTTTTGTTATTCGCACCCCTCCCATGACTAAGTGTAGTAAGCGACCAATGAATGGCTTTAAAATGTGATGATTTTATTGGTTCATCTTTGTCTTAGTCACGGGAGGGGTGCAAATAACAAAAATGGGGGGTGCGAATAACAATTCCCTAAATTTATAATGGAGATTAAATTAGTCATTCATCGCATCTTTTCTTTTACTATTGTTACGAGAATCTAATGTCTATTAATTAATTAATTGATATTGTTAGAAATAATTAATGGATAGTAATTTCCAATTGGTTAATAATGAAAATTTTAATCACCTTTGTCAATATTCTAGAGAAAAGAGTTAAAATCAAGACTATTTAACGAACTATCATTACTTGTATAAATTTACAAGCTTTTAGATTTAGCAATCTCTTCATCTAATATTCTACTTGTATGATATGCATCTGGATGTGATTTGTGTACTTGTTGCGAACCACCACCACCACCACTAGTAGTATTATTACTATTATCATTATTATTATTATCATTATTATTTTTACGAATTTCCTCATGTTTATTTATAGCAAAGTCCCAAAGCTCTTCACTAGTTTGTCTTTTTGATGGATCCACATCCCAACATCTCTGCATAATTTGCACATAATCTTCAGGCATTCCAGGTAATATTGGTGGTTGTAAACCTTCTGCACATATATCAAAGATTAAATGATGATTGTGAGCTCTATCATCAAATGGTAGATGACCTGCAAATATTTCCCACATTAACATCCCAACACTGTAGATATCTGATTCTTTGGTGTTCTTCATGTTATTGCCTCTAAGCAGCTCAGGTGCAACATATGACACAATTCCATAGACTTTATTTGATGACTTTTCATCAACTGGTCCACATAATCCTAAATCTGTAATATAGCAACCACCTGCTTGCAATAATAAATTACCACTATGTAAATCACAATGGATTAAATCTTTTTCATGTATACGATATAATGAATTGCACAAACATCTAAGGATTTTAATTCTGCCTTTTAATGTTAAATTTAAATGATTTTTTTGTAAATAATCCCTTAAATTTCCATCTGAATGATAGTTTAAAACCATTGCATAATTTTTTTTTTAACATTAAGTTAAGTTTGGATGGAAGGTCTGTGTTCAGTTCATTATGAAAAAACCTGTCAATCTTGACCAAAGAAATACAAATAAGTAAATTGTTTGCATAAAAAACTACAAACCTTTCTTTTATATATGTATATTATCTTTAGTTTTACAAATATTCGAATTTTTAATTGAATTTAATTGGATAGAATTAAGAGTGATTATTATTGGTATATATATTTTAAAAAGGAAAAAAAATAAGAATTATATATTTACATATTACTGTATTATATATACAGTCAACTCTCCATAAGTGCACCCTCCATAAGTGCACCCTCTCTATGTTCTGCACTGCACAGTCTTTTCCTGGTCCCGTTCATATAAAACCACCCTCTCTAAGTGCACTCCCGTGACTTTCACGTGACTGCGCCGCAATATGAAATCATTATTTATTTATTAGTGAGGAAAACATTAGTGTCATTTTTTAATGAATTTATTCCTAAAGTGGAGAAAGTAAGCCATTGACCTTTTTAAAATTTTAACATTGATTTTTAATTTAGTAATTCCATGTACAATGATGTTTTAAAACATTGTAAAATAATAATTCAGGTAACAAGAAAATAAAGAATTCTTTCTTTCTTTATTATAACAAATGATTAATTCTTTCTTTTTAATAGATGTAAATAATTATTAGAATAACAGAATAACAAACGGAATAAGAGAATAAGAGAATAAGAGAATAAGAATCCAGGTGACAAAGCTCTTATGTTTTATATAGTTGGAATTATTACATATAAAAAGGTAAAAGAAAAGTCATAACAGATAAAATTAAGAATTTTAATAATTAAATCGAATTACACTTATTACTTTAAAAAAGAAAAATATCCAGTTATTATATATCAATCTTTGTTTACTGTAATTGTTTTATATCATTAAGTCATTCGTATTCTTTTATAACTTCCAAATAAAAAAATGTCTTCAAGTAAAATAACTTTATCTGATACCCAAAAATATGAATTTTGCTTATTTGCTGCAAATAATAAATTGACCAGAAAAGAATATGTTGGATGGATTGAACAAAAATGGGGAGTTACAGTTCATGAATCAACAATAACCAGAATTATTCAAAAAAGTAAAGAAATACTTAGCACTGAAATTAGCAATCCAGAAGCAAAAAGACATAAATCTGTGATTGTCCCCGAACTTGAATTGGCACTTAAGGAATTTGTCTTAGTTTATCAACACAAAGCAATCTTGAGTGATGCTATTTTAGTTGAAAAGGCTAAGCAAATAGCAACTGGGTTAGGAATTCCTGAAGGGACATTGAAATTTTCTACTGGATGGCTTGTAAAATTTAAAAATCGTAATGGAATTCATCAAATAAAACTTCATGGAGAGGCATCATCAGCTGATCTAGCTGCCATTAGTGATGCTTTACCATTATTGAAAGGTAAATGTGGAAATTATCCTCCTGAAAGAATATATAATATGGACGAAACAGGACTTTTTTATAGGTAATTAATATTTTAATGCCAATCTTTGATTATACATATTTAAATTAAACAGAATTTGATCTTATTTTTTATTCTTTATAGATTAGAACCAGATAGAACATTAGCTACAAATAGACTTTCTGGTCGTAAAAAGAATAAAGAAAGACTTTCAATTGCTTTGTGTACAAATGCTGATGGATCACACAAGTTGAATCCATTAATAATTGGAAAATTTGGAAAGCCAAGGTGTTTTAAAAATATTAACATAAACAACTTACCAATGACATATCGTTATAATACTAAGGCATGGATGCTGTCTACTGTTTTTCAAGACTGGCTTCAAGAGTTTAACAGGGAGGTTGCTCAAAAATATAATCAGCGGGTATTATTGCTCCTTGATAATTGTCCAAGCCATAAGATTGATGGTTTGGTTCTTTCTCATGTTGATGTTCATTTTCTTCCTCCAAACACCACATCAAAAATTCAGCCAATGGATGCAGGAATTATTATGTCTTTTAAAAAACATTATCGTCATTTACATATTAAATGGATTCTAAATCAAGTTGAAGATGGAAATGATATAAAAGATTTAAAAATGGATGTATTGCAGGCAATACAATACATTATTAAAAGTTGGGAAGAAATCACACCTGAAACCATTCGTAACTGCTGGCAACATACCAAAATCCTCCCAGCTGCCATTGATACTGCTAGCAATGTTGGAGAAACTAATATTCCTACATTAGAAGAACTTTCGGATTCAATTGGAGCACTTAACCTATCTAATGCTATGCAAATTGATGAATTTTTAAATAATCCAGAAGAAGGAATGGTTTATGAGGTTCCTGATAATGATGATAAAATTATTGAGGGTCTTGTAGAAATATTTAAAAAACAGCTAGAAGTGCCTATTGAGGATATCAAAGATGATAAAGATGATAGTATTGAACCAGTGGTAATAAGTGCCAGCGAAGCTTCAAAAAGTTTAAAAACTGTTTATGCATTTCTACTACAAGAAGAAAATTCTAGTGAACAATTAAAAATGGCTAATGCTCTTGATAAATTTATTAATCTAAAAAAAATAAATAGAATGAAACAAACTACAATGTATGATTTTATCAATCAATAAATAATTTTATAAATAAAAAATTTTTTTAATTTTTCATTAGTGCCACGTGCAACCAATAAAATACTTTTGTTCTATAAGTGCACTTCTCCATAAGTGCACGGTCTTGCCTGGTCCCAAGGGGGGTGCACTTATGGAGGGTTGACTGTAAACGTTATTTATTATTATTTATTTCTAAAAAAGCAATTACTGGTCGCCACAGATCTATAGTAATAGTAGATGATAGTAAAATTCGAATTTTACATAGTAAAAAATTTTATAATCGAATGTCTTACATTCTTGCTTGATACCCTCCCTCACTGTGTAGCAACCACCACCAAATCTAATAAATAGTTTTAATTGAATTAATTATTGGTACGTACATATATTTAAAAAGGGAAAAAATTATGATCTTATATTTTTTTAAAATGTCTAATTGAGAAATCCAAAATTTATTTGGTCATACTATTGTTTATTTCTAAAAACAGTAAAATATATTTTTTTATTTTAGTTAACATAATGATAATAAAATACACAACAGTGTAGTCAACCCTGTTAAACCAAAGAAACAGTAAAAACACCCCGTTAAACCAAATTTGTTAAACCTAAATACTAATTTTAAACGGAATAACGGGGTTGACTGGCCTGTTGTACGTGAAAATGAAATTATGTGAATTCGCAATTCACATGTGGAATTCAAATTTACATGTGAAATTCAAATTAGCCAATCAGAATTTCACCCACTCCATAATATTTCAATTTCACATACAACAGCCCTATAAATTATTTTAATTTTTCTTTTTTGAAATAATCGAATTTCAATTTTAATAATAATAATGATGACATAGCAAAAATCAGAAACACGAAAATTTGGCATGCATATATTCTACAGGACCTAGGCTACAAGCCATATATACTTATTATATGTGTTTTTGCATTATTGATTCTCTGAAATTTGCTGTAGTGTGCCATTTTTGTTCTAATAAAATCTATTTAAATCTACTAAAACAAATAAACAAATGGATAAATTTATCAAAAAAAGAAAAAAAGAAACGTCAAAGTATATAAATATGGACTGAGATTGATGTATCAAAAAATTTTGCAACATTAAAAATCATTAAACTTTATACATTTAAAATACAGTAAATATTTTAATAAAATTCTTTAAAAACAACTCTGTTTAAATTGACTACTGCTTGTGTGATCAATTCAATCATTAACACCAAAGGAACAAAATTAATGATTTCGTAATAAAAGCTATTTGTTTGTTTTTTGATTTTAGTATTAATGCACAGTTTCTAATTCATAATACAAGTTTCACTTTATATGCTTTAAATGCTTTTATTTGAATTATTATTCGTTTTATTCGTTTTTTATTCGTTTATTCGTTTTATTCGTTTTATTCATTTTATTTGCTTTTATTCGTTTTATTCGTTTTCGTTTTATTTGTGTTATTATTATTCGCTTTTATTCGTTTTATTCGTTTTATTATTATTCGCTTTTATTCTTTTTATTCGTTTTATTCGTTTTATTCGTTTTATTCTTTTTATTCGTTTTATTCGCTTTTATTCGTTTTATTCGTTTTATTTCGTTTTATTTGTTTTATTTTATTTGTTTTATTTGTTTTATTTGTTTTATTTGTTTTATTTGCTTTTATTCGTTTTATTTGCTTTTATTTGTTTTATTTGCTTTTATTCGTTTTACTCAAATTATTTGCTTTATTTGAATAACTACTAAAGATTATGATATTATTTTAGCACAAAGAGCTTTAGAAATATTTAACCAATAATTTAATTACAAAATATAAAAGAGTTATTGGTTTATTAAATTAATTAAAAAACAGGATTAATTTTAAAAGAATATCTGATAATTTCATTCAATATTTACTAATAGGCTTTTAAACTACACACTCCTACAAAAAGTATCGACTCACTTGATGATCCGTCAAAATAATCGAATAAACGGGTAATACAAATACTCGTTTTTTTACTAAGCAAATCGATGTTGTGTATTAGTAAGAAAATGTTTTTTGA